>CAUYQV010019218.1:0-41413 GCA_963574575.1 Galagoides demidoff | reverse complement strand
CTGGGGGTATCTCATGCCCCCACATGATAGAGGAACACTAACTGGGAACTGGGGTCTCTCATGCCCCCACATGATAGAGGAATACTAACTGGGAACTGGGGGTCTCTCATGCCCCCACAGGATAGAGGAACACTAACTGGGAACTGGGGGTCTCCCATGCCCCTACATGATGGAGGAACACTAACTGGGAACTGGGGGTCTAGCATGCCCCCACATGACAGAGGAATACTAACTGGAAACTGGGGGTCTCTCATGCCCCCACATGATGGAGAAACACTAACTGGGAACTGGGGGTCTCCCATGCCCCTACACGATAGAGGAACACTAACTGGGAACTGGGGGTCTCCCATGCCCCTAAGTGATGGAGGAACACTAACTGGGAATAGAGTGTCTCTCATGCCCCCACATGACAGAGGAACACTAACTGGGAACTGGGGGTCTCCCATGCCCCTACATGATAGAGGAACACTAACTGGGAACTGGGGATCTCCCATGCCCCTAAGTGATGGAGGAACACTAACTGGGAACTGGGGGTCTCCCATGCCCCTACATGATAGAGTAACACTAACTGGGAATAGAGTGTCTCTCATGCCCCCACATGACAGAGGAACACTAACTGGGAACTGGGGGTCTCCCATGCCCCTACGTGATGGAAGAACACTAACTGGGAACTGGGGGTCTCTCATGCCCACACATGATAGAGGAACACTAACTGGGATCTAGGGGTCTCCCATGCCACCACATGATAGAGGAACACTAACAGGGATCTGGGGGTCTCCCATGCCCCTACGTGATGGAGGAACACTAAGAACTGGGGGTCTCTCATGCCCCCACATGATAGAGGAACACTAACTAGTTTGGTGATTTTCTGACCCCAGAGTAAAAGCAGGAAGCAGACTGGCTTGTTTCCTGGTGGTCTGCACTGAATGGGTGAGCGGCCAGCACCAGGCTTGCCTATCAGAGCCAGTGAAGGGGAGTGGTCAGAAATCCTGGTGACAAACAAGCAGTCCCTGACCAGTCCGCTGGTCTTCCCGCTGGCCTGAGAATTCTCTTTCACACTTAGAGGCATCCTGCGATTGGGAGCACTGAGGGTCATCTCATCACAAATGCTCACTAAAGAGAAGAAACTGTCATTGAGGGTCTAAGACTACCATCCACACCTAAGGCCTCACTGTGGTAGAGAATGCCCACAAAGGTAAGGCTGTCCTCACCCCCCACCCTACTTTCTTCACAGGCAGATTCTCCTTAGCAAGAACCGACCTATAAATGCTCTTAGTCACAATTCGTCACCTAATTAGTGCAGGACAGGGTCCAATGTAAGAAAGCAATTTCCATCTTTTCAAATAGCACCACCAGGGAATGGTGGGCACCCCAGAGGGACCAGAGTAACACCAAACAAGCTCTATGTTGTAAATGTAGCCAAGCCTGCAAAGTTTTGTGCTACACAGTAAATTTCTGCTTTTAAAATTTTTAAATAATATTTGGAGTCAGCTAATCTAATAAACAAAATGGCAAAATGGCTGGGATATAATCAAAATTACATGTCACACTAAGATCTGGGAAAAGCACAATTTGAAAGACAAAAGATTGTCACAATTAACAACAATGACAAAAATCACCTATTGAGATTACCTGATAAGGATTTTAGAAAAAATTAATAAAATTTTCTTAATAAGAAATTGTAATTTCTTTTGAACCAAATGAAAAATTATGGAATTTCATCAAAGAAATAAGTTGTATAAAATATTTGAATGAAAATTAAAGAAGTAAATATATAATTAATAATTAAAAAATCCTTTCTGGATTAGCTCAATGACAAAGTGGAGGAAGCAAAGTATAGAATTAATGAAGATAAGGATAGGACAATAGAATTTGTCCAATTTGAATGCAAGATAGATTACAACCCTCCGTCCCCTCCCAAAAAAAAGTCTTGGTAACCTGTAAGGTAATAACAAAATATAAAGTTCATGTTATCGGAGTCACAAAGGTGAGGAAAAAGAAGAGTAGGGCTAAAAGAGTATTTAAACACTGTCTGAAAACTTCCCAAATTGGGTAACAAATGTGACCCCCCTGTATTTCAGAAGCTTAGAGAATCCCAAAATGATCCTGCTAAAGGAATCTATACCAAGACACATCCTAATTAAAATCTGCAAACTAAAGATAAAAGAAATTGGAACTCTTACAAGCATCTGAGGATAAAGGACATATAAGCATTATTAAAATTTTCTAACAAATCAAATCCAAGAATACATTAAAAAAATACATCATCATCAATTGGAATTTAATCCAAGAATTCAAGGTTGGTATAGAAAATCATTCAGCATAATTAACCATATTTGAAAACTAAATTGGCTCAACAAAAAACATGCAGCAATATCTGAAATCCAGACCTGATGATGCACTTCTGAGTAAAGTAATGGTAGAGGGGAACTTCCTGAACTGAGAAAGGCAACCTGTGAAATTCTGCAACTAATCATCACTAAGTGACAAAAGATTGAAGGTCCTGAGGTCATAAATTTAGAAAAATATTTTTTTAAGATCCATATTGTCCACTTCTAGTCAACATTTCAATGGAGTTCTCAAGCAGGGAAGCATGCAAGAAAAAAAAGGTGTCCAGATTTGGAAGGAAGAAACTAATGGCAGATGAAATATAAATACGAGACAGTGGAATCTAACATTTTTTTTTTAAGCTATGTGATCCAATAAGTGATAATAGTTGTTTTCAGCAAGCTTACAGGACATAAGATTAATATAAAAATAACAGTTATTTTTCCGTATATTAGCAATCAGAATTTCTAATTTTGAAAATAATACCGCTTTTTATTCTATAAAGGCACTAACCATACAAAATGTTTATGTATCAATCTAAGAAAACTTTTTAGTGCTTTGTACACTAAATTCTACAAAACATCGCTAAAAATAACTTAAAAATCTACATATATGTGTGAGAAAACTCAATATTTTTGAAATGTTGTATCTTCCCTCACTGACCTACAGATTAAATGTAATCCCAATAGGAATTCCAGCATACTTTTCTATAAAAATTGACAAACTGATTCTAAAATTTGTATGAAAAGTAAAAAAACCTAGAATAACCTAATAATTTTTTTAAAATAAAGCAAAGCTGTTAAAACAACACTATTGAGCACTATTCAATTCTAGAGATATTACAAAGCTAAAGTTGTCAAGTTACTGTGATATTACCTAAAAGGATAAACAAATATTTCAAGTAAATGTCCAGATGTAGATACAAAAAAAGTGAACAACTGATTTTCAATAAATGTGTCAAGGAGTATATAAAGTATTATTTTCCCAATAAATTGTGATAAATTGTGTAGGCAATTGGATATCCGCATTAGAAAAAAAAAAGAATTTTGATCTATACCTCATACCACATACTAATATTGCCTTGAAATAAATCATAGTCCTAGATGTAAAATCTAAAATTATAAAACTCCTAGAAGCAAATTTTGGAGGAAACCTTAAAACATTGGGGTGGAAAAATTTGTTTAGTTATTATACCAAAAGCATAGTCCATACAAAAACAAACTAAATTTGGAAGCAACAATTGATCCACTCTATTCTATGAAAGACACGTTTAAAAGAGCCAAAAGCTTAGAGAAAATATTTGTAAATCATTGCCTGATAAATAACATATACCCACAATAAACATATTTAAAAAACACTTAAAACTCAATAATAACACAAATGACCCATTAAAACATGGGGAAAATACTTAGGCAGGTATTTCCCAAAAGAACTTACACAGAGTTATTTTTTATTTCAGAATATTATAGGGGTACACATGTTTTGGTTACATAATTTTCTTTTAATATTTTAAGCTGAAGTTATAAGTGTGCCCGTCACCCAGAATATGTGCATCACACCAGTCAGCTCTGAATGAGCCCTGCTCCTTCTCCCTCCCACCCAGATAATTTTCATTGAGTTTTACTTCATATATGTACATAATGTGCTGATCGCCTAGTTCCAATGTGGTATTGAGCACACACGTCATGTTTGTTTTCCCATTCCTACAATACTTCACTTGGAAGAATGGCCTCCAATTGCATCCAGGTTGTCACAAAACATACTGTATCACCATTTCACCATTTTTTTTTTTAATGGTTGAGGAATACTCCATGGTGTGCATATGCCACATTCTACTAATCCATTCATGTCGTGATTCTACATCTTTGCAATTGTGAGTTGTGCTGCAATTAAACGTTCAAGCACAAGTGTCTTTTTGATAAAATGTCTTTTTTTTCCTTTGGATACATTCCTAGTAGTGTGATTGCTGGATCAAAAGGTAGGTCTGCTTTCAGTTCATTAAGGTATCTCCATGCTACTTTACACAGAGGTTGTACTAGTTTGCAGTCCCACCAACAGTGAATGAGTGCTCCTTTGTCCTCTCAATCACGTGAGCATCTGTCACTTTGGACTTTTATTTATTTATTTTTTTTGAGACAGAGCCTCAAGTTATCCCCCTGGATAGAGTGCCATGGCATCACAGCTCATAGCAACCTCCAACTCCTGGGCTCAAGCGAGTCTCCTGCCTCCACCTCCCAAGTAGCTGGGACCACAGGCGCCCGCCACAACGCTGGCCATTTTTTGGTTGCAGCCATCATTGTTGTTTGGAGGGCCTGGGCTGGGGATTTGAACCCGCCACCTTAGGTGTACGTGGCTGGAGCCTTAGCTGATTGAGCCACAGGCGCTGAGCCTATAATATATTTCTTAATTGGAATGCAGGAATTATCCAATTTAAGTAATAGCTTACAACAATCATCATTAAGCATTTAATTTCTACTTAAAATTTTGCTAATAAAATGTAAGTTGTATATGTTTGTGTGTTTGTATATGTGGATTTACACATATGAAAAGGGAAAGAGGTTGATATTGCTACAAAAACATCCAGTGTACAAGCCGAAGATAAACAGTACAGTGACAAGTATTTTGTATCATTCATTGTCAAGTCTGCCTTGGCTACAGCATCCCATTAAAAGTCATATAAATTATTGTCCAGTTTTACTTCAATGGTTGGAAATAAATTACCTGAGCATTGCTTGTGGATTAAGTTATCTCTGTGCATACATATCAATCATGCCGAAAGAAACCAAATTACCCCCCGAATGCTCATAGACCCATATTCTTCATTCATAATAACACACATTTCATCTACAGACATTTAATAGTGTAGTGCAGTTAATATGTTTCAAAGATGACCCTATAACACTCAGGATTATTAACTACAACAAATCTGAACAGCAATTCAAGGCTGCTAGTTTCTTGGCAGTATAGTACATCATTTTAATTCAAGATATACCTGATATGTTTCAGCTGGTCTCTACTTTAAAAGGCAATTTCCTCTTACCTACCCCTCCCTTTTTCAGGACTAATAAAGAGTCAGAATGTTATAGTAACTTTAGTTACTGTAGCTATGGAGTGTTTAAATCTGTCTTGGTTTAAATGTATCTTTAGCTACTTACAATGTCTTTTTCAGTACATGTTCCGATTTTAAAATCGACAGAATTAGTTTCATAAAGGCATTATTGCAAAACTTTTTTTTTTTAAATTTTGAGACAGAGTCTTCCTAAGTATCCCTATGGTTGAGTGCTGTAGCCTCACAGCTCACAGCAACCTCAACCTCTTGGGCTCAAGCGGTTCTCTTACCTCAGCTTCCCAGTAGCTGGTACTATAGGCGCCTGCCACAACACCTAGCTTTTTTTTTTTCGTTGAGACAGGATCTAGCTCTTGCTCAGGCTGGTCTTGAAATCCTGTGCTCAAACAAACCACCCACCTCAGCCTCCCAGAGTGCTAGGATTACAGGCATGAACCACTTCTGTGCCCAGAAAACTCTTTACATAACAAGTAATTCATCTATCGGGTACAGTGTAGGGGTATACTGCATGCTTCCTGGGCAAAGGACTCAACTGCAACTGTGACTTCACCTTATAAATGCAAACAGTGTAACCTAATAGCATGTACCCTCCGGGGGCGGACACAATTAGAAGACTGATGTTACCTAACAAATGTAATCAGCAGAAGAAAACTCTTTGTACCCTCAATGAATCCCAAAGAATAATGAAACAAACAAAAAAAAGCAATTCAGCTATAACTTTGCAACTGAATTTCATTCATAACTGCCATAATGGGACTGAACTGAATATTGCAGGAAAAAAATTACACGAAATCAAACACACAAAACAATAACCCCTTTGTATATGTTACACCATCAAATCAAATGAAGAATCTCTATATATACAAGGGACCCTAAAAGTCAACACTAAAGTCACCATTTGTTGGGAAAGTGGGAAATTGCGGCTAAGTGTGCCTTTATTAACAAAATTTTCATTACAAAGTTTCACAAAAGGTGACCAACATGTAGGGAATATTTTGTAGCTATGAACATGAATTTTGTTTGTATTATATAAATCCTATTTTGAATATTTAAAGATGCATCTTTTTATATTTCAAACATTCTAAAAAGAACTATATCTAAAACTGATATTAAATTATGTCCACCAGCAATTACAAAGAATAATTTGTGAGGAAAGGTGTGAACTTATTTGGCTAGGTGGAGTAAACGGTCCTCACATGTCAGCAGTGATGATATGCATTATTCTCAGAGAGTCTAAGACAATAGTGGTACCAATAAAATGTGAGTCTTTTTTTTGTTGTTGTTGTTATCACCACATGCTTGTAATTGTAAACAACATTAGTAATAAAATATTTCTCAATAACAAGGTAGTTAGGTTTTGGCAATTAAAGTAAATTCATCTCTTTAATGTGTGTGCACACACGTGTGTATGTGGCATACATGTGACTTTAGATATAATAATAATAAATAAAATATGGAAGTGATTATGGACAAGACAAAATGAACATGAAATTTTGACATCTGAAGTTGATACTATTAATCCTGAAGGCTATAACAGATCAAAATCACCAGTGCCCAATGGTTAACGATTAAAGGTAAACCAGTGAAATCTCTAAAACTGTAGAAGACTAATGCACAAATTTTGGTTTTCACATGTAGAAGAGAAAAATGGTGTGCTTCAGCATAAGTTTGAGCTTGCAAAATTAACAAAAACATTTTTATTTAACTTTTTTCCTTTTACATTATAAAAAAAGTTTTTATAAGTTCATATATTCCTCCAACAGTTAAGGTGGAGATTTCCCTTTTTCCTTAACATGTTGTTCATATTAAATATAATAAAAATAAATTGAATTTGTTCTTGGTCTTGAGTCTCTCAATTTCACATAGAAATATAATATAAAAGCTGGGAGATTTATAGATTTATATCGCCTAGACCTCTTTGTGCATCACATTAATTTTGGATGAATAATGCGTTGCAAAGCATAACGATATAGTTATTTATATTGTTGCTGATGTGACTCACGCAGGAAAAATTAGAAAAAATTTAAAACAGCTCATTAGGTGATCCTGTCTAACAAGGGTACAAGTGAACTTTTTATCTCTTATTATGCAAAAGTTTTCATGGGTGGTTCCTGTGGCTCAGAGAGCAGGGCACCAGCCCCATATACTGAGGGTGGCAGGTTCAAACCCAGCCCCAGCTAAACTGCAACAAAAAATAGCTGGCGTTGTGGCAGGCGCCTGTAGTCCCAGTTACTCAGGAGGCTGAGGCAAGGGAATCACCTGAGCCCAGGAGTTGGAGGTTGCTGTGAGCTGTGACACAGCACTCTGCCAAGGATGATAAAGTGAGACTCTGTCTCTAAAAAACAAAAAAATATTTCATTTTGCTCTCATACTTAATGTGGTCCTGAGTTGAGTATAAATAACTAGATTGACAAATGTCCTTTTACTCTTGGAAAAATCAAAGATATATTGACTCCGGATCTTTTGTTCAACAGCATCTAATCATCATTTCTTTAGGCTTTCAGTGTTATGTATCTAGAGGTTTGTATCTTTTAGGAAATTCTGATACTTCAGTGAATCCAGGTCTTTTTTTTTTTTTTTTAACTTCAAATCTATAACATTCTGCCTTTTTCTCATCCTTTACAATCCCTTATTCTGTCTGTTCTTCTATCTAAAAACCATCGGTTAGAAGTGCATTGGCCCTTTCCATGATTCTTTCTCTCTCCTCCCTAGTTCCTGTCTTTCTCTCCCTTGTTAATGTACACTTCCTCATCTTTAATAGTTCTCTGGTTTTCTTCACTTCTTTTTAATATTCTTATGATATTATTATTTCAAATCACTTTGGTCTTCATTTCTAGATCTCCATTTTGTTCTTTTACATAAAGTTTCATAGTCTTGTTCTCTTATGTATTTCCTATTCCTTTTCATGCCTGACCCATGGTTATGCTTTCAAATTTTTGCAAGTATTTTTATTTTTTTCCATCCATAGTGTAGGGGAGGAAAAGAACGCCTTTTGCTCACCTATCCTAGGTTTATGGGTGAGGACAGATTAAGAAAAGGAAAAGCATGAATATTTATATAATGTAAGTTCTATGTGGTGAAGAAAATAAAACTGAAGACACAAACAAAAGGTTAAGTCTGTGTATTTTTATGCTAGGTTTGATGAAAAGTGGACAACTGTGCCAAAATATGATGGGACAAATGGATAGGATGTACTGGTAAAAAACTGGGTGAAACAGCAAGGTCATATGGTTGAGATTCTTCTCTGTGCTTTTTCATCATTGGAGATAAGGATGTTCTTTTCCTACAGGTAAAGGAAGGGCGTATCTCACACGAGGGGAAGGTAAGAAAACCCTTCCTAGTTTTGTATGATCTGCTTCAAGACAAAGAATAGGGGAAGGTATGAATGACCTCCCTGCTTCTGTGGCTTTGTCACATTTCTTCAACTTAAAATATATTTTGGTATAATGTGTCCTGAATCCTATCAATAGCCTAAGGAATAATTCCATTCTGTAGTTTTTCTCCTTCTTTTGCCAAGATTATATATCATTTCAAGTGTTCTGTCTTAATAATTGATCTTAGTGATATGAGTTCTCCTTATTCAGAGCTGGAAAGGGAACCTCTCCCCCAGTTTTCCAGATCCCATTCTCTGGACTCCCATAGGGTCAGAGGAAAGCAGCCTGATCAATTTCTCATCTGAGCAGTTCCTCCTAGAGTAAGGTGACCAGATTTTAACATTGGTAAAGTGGGACACCATTAATGGGGGTGGGGAGGTGATGTGGGGGCGGGGGGGTGGTGGTGAAGTGGGGTGGGGGCAGGGCCTGACAACAATGCAAACTTTGATAAGCAGTTCTCGATAATCACTTCTCAACAATTATTTGTTATTATTACAGTTAAACATTACAAAATTAACAAAAATAATATCCTGGTGAAATAGCCACATGGTAACCAAAAACCGTATATTCCCTCACTGTTCTCCCGCCCGTTCGTGCATTCTTTCCAAAAATATGGACTTTTTAAAAATGCCACAGGATGTGGGACAAATTGTTAAAAATCCGGATGTCTGGTCACCCTATCCTAGAGTGAAAGTAAACATCTTGCTGCCTCCCTGAGACAGGGAGTGTAAGGACCACATTGATTTGTTACTACATTCATTTACTAATTCTTTCCATCTGCTGGCTTCTGACCAATTGTGACATGCTCTGGACAGGCATTCCCAAAATACCCCTGTTCACAGACAGTACATAAACCCCCAGGCAAAAGGTCCACAGGGCTTCTCACTTGGGTCCCACCCCACCCCACCCCTGTTGCTGGAATTTCTGTTGTCCTCATTTCCCTTATCTATCTCATTCTTTGTCAATAAATTCTGTCTTTTCACTTACCTGCATGGTCCCTGGTTTCATCCTTGAACCCTGAGATCAAAGAGTTGGCAGAGAGAGAAGTTCCAGCTACACTACTTGTAGTTTTAGCTTGCCACCCCCAAACTACAGCATTTATCCTCATATTATCAGGCAAAAATCAATACTTTGGTCTGCTAACTGACTTTGTCTAATGCCTGGCATAGATCACCAATGTCCTTTGAGCTCTCTACTTTAAGATATTTTTAAAAAATTGGTAGAGATTCCTCTAGTCATTTTTTGAAATTAGAGATATAATACATTTTGGAAATAATTTAACAATAATTTATTTGAACTTTGGCTAGAGACCGAACAACCATTAAGATTGTTAGAACACTTCATATACATTTTTACATACCTTACTTAATTTATTCCTCACCAGGATCCTTTGAATATAGCCTGAGAAAGAAGAAAACTGAGGCTTAGACATTTTAAATGACCTGACCACTATCACAAAGCCCTGATGAATCCTTTAACTATGGTTCAAGTTCAGGTCAATGGCCTTTGTTGGATTTGTACTTAGCCATTAATCGGTATAATAACAGCTTTAAAAAGCAGGGAATTTGAACATTTAAAATTTGTGGTTGCCTAAAGGGAGAAAATACTTTACCTTTTTGACCTGTGCTTGACCATCCATCCTATGTTCTTACCAACTGAAACATCTTGGAAAATCTGTTCCAATATTGAGATTTGGGGAGAACAGTTTAATGTAAAGGAAATAATGAATAGTGTTATAATATTAAATACTGGCAGTTGGATCAAATTATAATATTTTTAAATTCCAGGAATAGCTAATGAAAACTTTACTCTCATGAAAGTTCTTTAAGTTTAATTTAATTTGTGATGTGCTAAAATCAGAATATTTTAAGTTACCCACGATCAGTTCTTGATATTGACTGTGCTTAACTACTAATCTTGAATTAAATAAGCTTCTATTGAGATTTATTCACCTCTTAATTCAGTTTGCTATCTCAGCAGCACTCTTGTAATTTGCATTTAAAAAGCGAGTTCTTGGATATTTCTTGGGTTTATTCTTTCGATAACAAATACACTAGTTAGTCAATGAAATGAGGTTAAATAGATACATGTCAATGGTTTTAAAATTAATTTTAATACAAACTTATAACGGAGATTACATTTCAAATTATCTTCTTCAAATATTGATATTGCTTTTAAAATGTTTCTTCTTGAATTCTGCAGATTTTCCAAAGAGTTTCTTAAGATCACATAAATTTCAGAAGCTCCTGCTGAATTTATACAGACCTATGCATTCATGCCTCTCTGTTATTCTCACTGAGAACTATTCATCTTACCTGAAGTTATTAGTCAAATCAAGTCTTACTTTTATATTCTCATCCATTCCCAATTAATTTAGAAGATAACACTGTTCACTTTGTAAACAAGGTGCTCTAATAAACATAGAAATTTCTTTCCTTAAAAATTTATTTTAAATATTTTCCAATTCTCTTACATCATTTACTAGAATTATGTAATACACTACCTGTGTAATTATCACCCCCAAATGACTATATTATTGATAGGCAATGAAGAATAAGAGGATAGAATTTTCCTTTGTGATAAAAGTTATGGAAACTTAATGAGCTGGCTATATAAAACAGCCCATATATTTTTGTTGATATTATCATAATTTCCTAATTTCAAATTTCCTAAGGTAGACTTCTTGGGTGTATGTGGCTAGATGATATACACAGTGTTAAAGATTTATGTCTTTACTTAAAAAGTGCTCTCCAGGAAAGCTGTATTAATTTATATTCCCAACAGCATTCTATAATCACCAAGAGCAGAAATTATTTTGTTATTACCTTGAATCTTGGTCATATATAAGTTTTAGGTCTCTTTAAAAAAGGTTTTACATTTCAATTTCAACAAAAAAAGACCTATAGTCGATTTTTTTTTAATTTATTGTTGGGGATTCATTGAAGGTACAAAAAACCAGGTTTCACTGATTTTTGTTTGTTTTACTATCTGCTTTTCTGAACACATTGAATCTAAATGCGTGTTTGACAAAGTCTATTATGTAACCTAAAAATTTGTACCCTCATATTCATTTGAAATAAAAAAAGTCTTTTAAAAGCTCAACATCAAATTGAAGGCTTAAAAAGTTAACTATATATTGCAGAGTACATAAATAAAAAAAGAAAGTGATAACAAAAAAAGAAAGAACCTAATTGAGAATCCAACACAATATATTAAAAAAAGACACACAGATGGTCATCATTAAACTTCACAAGAGTTGGAATACATCAAAGAATATAAAAGTAGAATGAAGAAGAAGAGACAGAGTCTTTATGTATAAACACTACTCAATGAGTGATATCAGTTACATTAGAAATATGTTAGAATGAATAGGCGGACATTGTGGCAGGTGCCTGTAGTACCAGCTACTTGGGGGGCTGAGGCAAGAGAAATGCTTAACCCCAAGAGTTTGAGGTTGCTATGAGCTGTGACACCACAGCACTCTACTGAGGGTGACATAGAGAGACTGTCTCTCTCTCTCTCTCCATATATATATATACACGTATATATTAGAATGATTTTAATATATATTTTCCATAAGCTGTACATTTACTTATCCTATATGTAGTAGAATAAAGACATTTCAAGCAGAGAAATCTCAGAATGTTTACCTTTTTCATATCGTTCTCTTAGGATGTTGCTTAAAGTTATTCTGTAGAAAAATCAAAAAGAAAAACAAGGGCTAATAAAGCATGGAATCTAAGAGACATGGTTTTTAGAAATCATCAGATCCAGCCTATGAAATTACAGAAGAGGAATTCCAACTGATAAGTCAAGGATTAGCAGTATAACAATATTATTTTGAGATATGATGGTAAAACAATCAAAGCAATCTAAAAAAGTTACAGATTAATGTTTTAGATAAAAATGTGGGGACAAATAAGGGTAAAGTGAGGAATGACTCTTTAATCTTACAGAACTACTTAATTCTTGTTTAATATGGTTATATATTAATTTTATATTAATTAAATAAAATAAGCCTCAAGAATAAATATTGCTTCTGTCTTAATTTAATTAAAAATTTGAGTTTAAAAAGCTATTTCATTGTAAGTGATACTTATGGATAAAAATATATTCAGAAATAGAAGAAAAACGAACATGATTAAAAGCCTCTATGTCTCTAAATCATAAGTAAAATATGTATGAATATATATAATACTTACTAAATGTCTTATTCACCAATACATTTAGTAGGCACTTAAAAGACTTACAGAATAAATGACTGAATCTCCTCATGCTCTGAGAACTCTGTAGGGCTCTACTTTAATGAATCCCAATACTTTTGCACTTCAGTGATTGCAAAATAACATGTTAGTCAAACATTTATGAAAATACATTGTGATTTGAGAAAAGTAGATCCTTAACATGGCTTCAGAAATTTGTGCTTTTGAATTTTGGATAAGAGCTTCTTTGAATCAGACCTAGCCTACCACTCTCTACTCTTCCCAAAGTCTCTTCCACTCTTGTTGACTTGTTTTTTCATTACCTTTGAATAGCAGACAAAAATCAGATATTCCTTCCATCATAAGGGTAGAAATGGTGGCTTATTTATACTATGATTTAAACTATGGTGGAAAGTCCTGCCTGCTTCTAAATAGCTGCTTCCAACTAAATCTGAGTTTATATATGCATATATTTTTTATTCTTGGGGATTCATTGAGGGTGAGTTTATATTTTTTTAAAGAGAAGAATGGTATTAAAGTGAATATCCATTTTACGATGTTACACAGTGGCATGTTGGTCACTTCTCACTATCCCAGAAGCAAACATCTGTGTCTCAGACTGTGAGGTGGAGCACAGTCTAATGTGGTATAGAACAAGTGAAAAGGGAGTGATCGGTATTTATTCTGCTGCCCAAAAAGGAAGTCAAAGGAGGACATCCAATTAAAGCTGGTGGGAGGGAAACAAGGAAATGAAGTCTTCACACATGTCTATCTTTAAAAAAAAAAAAATGCTTTTGACAAGAAAAGAGAAGGATGTAAGTATAGAAAATGCTTAATTTCAAATTTCCCTAAGGCTTTGGCATTTGTCCAGGGACTGGAGGTGGAAAACTTAAAAATACATAAAAGGAACTGAAGTTCCCTAAAAATATTCAGATAAAAGTAGTATGAGGGTTGCTTTTTGGAAAGGATACATGGGTTTGAATTAAAATATCAGGATTCTTGGTTCATTGGTACAGTGTTTCTATGAAACGGAGATAAATAAAAGTAAATAAACTAGCACGATACAAGCCCTTTCTGTATGTGACTATAAAAGCTTCAAGATTCACCTTATTTTGATTAAATGAGCTGTGAGAGAGGTAAAACTGCATGGGCATTAGGGACTATGGGGATTCCCAAGAAAATATTAATCATTTAACCAGAAAATCAAACTAGATGAAAATGTAAAAAACAAACTTGTTAAGGGAAGAAAATCACTGATGTAATCCTTAGAAAAATAAACAATTCCTACCAGAAAATGACTATCTCATCAGCAGAATAAATTGTTCTAGGATCTTTCAAAAGTTACAGGTGGTGTCTGTTCATGTATCCCTTCCTCCTGCTCTCAGTGGTGGACTAGCTTCCATTTTGTCGAAGGTATTATTTTTGCCTGCTGTTTATTTACAGTGCAATAGGATTGCAAAAAGAAATTTCATTTTATTCTTAGTATAATCATTCTTTGGTTCTGTTTAATGATATTATGTTTTTATAAAACAAACATCAAAAACATAAAGTTTATGTTCAAAGCAATTTGTTGAATTAATTGTCTTAGAGATTTGGTTTTATGGTCCAATGTAGTAACCTTCCACCAACGTGGTATTAGTAAAAATGCTGGTTTTGCCTCCTGAGTTTGGTAGCACTACGTGCTCAAACTTACAATGGGATATTTCATCATTTGTAATGAAGTAACATCATTCAATGAAGGCTAATATAGAAAAATCAGCTGCAGCAAAGCAAGTCAATAAACATACTTATTAGAATGATGCAAAATTATGACAAGAGTGATTCTATGTCATAAAAGCCATCATGAAGATGTTAACAGTCCTAAAGAGACCTTTGGGAAATTGCTGGTGGTATTCTTTTATACTTTCTTGTATATTCACAGGAAAATAGGAGTTATATGAAATTATTTGGAAGTATTGACAAACATATTCAGAGAGACAGAATGCAGTAATTATTTATACATTTTGTAATGTATATTAAGGGATTTTAACTTCTAAAAATAGTTCATTTTTGAGAGATTTTAAAAAGTGATCTACAGTTTTCTGACCAGTCTAAACATTAATAAAACCTTAGTTAAATTAGTAACTTTATGGAGAAATTTCACAGTAAATGTTTTTTAAGAATCTACAAAATAGCAACCATTTTTTAGAATAGCAATTATTAATACAAAAACAAAATTATGGAAACTAAACACATTTTTAAGCCCACGCTGCTCTCATCACCCAACAGGAGACATGTGATTCTTGAGTAAGGACAAAATCACAGGGATGCCCCTTTCTTCTTTGGTGCGTTCCTCCTTTGCACAGTATCCATTGGCTGTATGTTAATGTAAGGCACATTACTTAGAACTCACCAAATATATGGGGGCAGGTTCTTACCCTTTTTCTTTACTCTATTTAACAGCAAATCACCTGGAAATAATGGTTTATATTAACAATTTCCAGTTCTCCTAGTCTCACTTGAAGATACTTCAATGAGAATTTCACCCCCAATTACTTCTATCAAAGTCACCAGTAATCTCTACATTGTCAAATCCAATAGCACTTCTGGGTTTTCATCATTCATTACTTATCAGCATTATTTCTTACATTAATCACTCCTGGGTCATGGAAGTTTTTAAATTTTATTCTAAGACACTGAACACTGTGGTTGTCCTTATTGATCAATGACTACTGTTTTTCAGCCTTACATCTTAACATTGTGGAACCTTTTGGTGAAGTCCCTGGATTTTTCTTTTTTATAAATTCACTCCTTTACAATTACGATTTTAAATATTATATAAATGTCAATGACCCGTACAAGTATTTCTCCAGCCTGGACTTGTTTCCTAAATCCCTGAATGCCAGTCTTGTACAATATCACCTACTTAGTATTTCTATCAAAAAAATATTAAAAATTCATCTTGAACTGACCATTTCTAGAATAGACTTATCATATTTCCCATGTCATGCACCTCTTAAATTCTCCCAATCTTGATTACAGCTAACTTATCTTTCTAGCTGCTTAGACCAGATATCTTTTTGTTATCCTCGATTCTTCTTTTTTTCTAACTACATTCAATTTGGTGCAATATCCTGTCATCTTTACTTTCAAAATACATCCATAACTCACTTAATAATGTCTCACCACCAGAAGAACAACGTGATCCAAGCCAAAATCATTCCTACTCTGGATAATTTTAATTACATAATGTTATCCTGTCTTTCTAATCTTAATTCTTATTGTCTATTCTCTACATAGCTTCTGTAAAAAATGATTATCTATTCACATATATCTTGAGTTAATATGTAGCTATATATCTTTAAAAAATCTGTTATTTAATATCATTTCTATGCCCTAAAACACATTTAAATTGCTTCCCATATCACACAAAGAAAAAGGAAAAGTCATTGCAGTAGCCTATAATGTCTTATGAGATTTATTTCTTCCCCATCCAATCACATTACCTCTCTGACCTTATGTGCTATTATCATCCTTTTCATTCATTCTTCTCTAGCCCCTCTATATCTATGCACTGCAATCATACCAGGAAATATTGACCTAAAGGCTTTCATATTTATACATTTTTTGTTTTTGCCTAGAAAACTCTTCCCCCAATGATACCCATGGTGTGGTTTTACTCCTTAGACTTTGTGCCCCAGATGCTTCCTCAGGGAAGCCTTTCTTAATCGTCTTATTTGAAATTGATTGTAATGGGTACAAAACTACAGTTAAGTGGAAGGAACAAGATCTCATGTTCAGTAGCACAGCAAGGTGACTACAGTTAATGGTAATTTATGTATATTTCCATACAACTGAAGCAGTAGAATTAAAATTTTCCTAACACAAAGAAATAATAAATGTTTAAGGTGATGGATACTCCCTTTAGTTACCCTGATTTGATTATTACATGTGGCATGCTTGTATCAAAATATCACGTGTACCTCATAAGTAAGTACAATATTTATGTACCCATACTAATAAAGAAATGAAAAATTTAAGAATAGAAAAATAAATATCATTGAGCTCCCTCAGGCTATTTAGTCCTACTTTCCCGTATTTTTTGCTTTGTTTTCATTTGTGGTGCTTACCAATAGCTAACATCATATCTTTTTACTTAATTATTTTGGGTTTTTTTTGTCTCTCTCCTTCCACTATAATGTAAAATTAATGAGAGCCAGGATTTTCACTTTTTCCTTCTCTGTTCTATCTTCAGACTACATCATTGAATAAATATTCAATGAATGAATAAATACATGCATTATCTTTGTGAGTCCTGTTTTGTTGAAATCATAGATGAATAAACTTGCCAATTAGCTAAAACTGTCAGAGCAGATGCCAGCATAATATCGAAGGAAGAGTATAGGCTTCCTAATCTTTAGACTTCCTTACACCTGAATGTTTTATGGCTCTGGAAATAGTGCATATATTAAGTAATACAAAGAAATTGTGGAAGTGCTGACCTTCTCTCTCTTCTCTTCCAGGTGGTGATTACATAAGAAATATACATGTAGTTGATGATACAGAGGAACAGCCCCGCCTCATTACACCAGAGTACAGTCGACCAAAGGCAGCCTGGCACACGAGGACCAGGTATGTCTTCCTAAAGGGGGAATAGGTGGGTGATAGCCAGCCTCAGGGACCTGTGCTGTGTCATTGGCTGCCTTTAAACTCAGCAACAAACTGACAACCACACTGATTGATTTCATACATTAAATATAAGGTCAAAAGACAGGGTGTTTTGGCATTGTGGTAATATTTGTGAGGAGAACACTTCACATTACTAAGTTGTATTGTTGAAACTGTATTCCTGTCAAAAGCTCTATCTACATACATTACTCTAACAATTTGGGGATATATGAGGTTAACAGTTTGGATGAAGTTTTGATCTGCTGTACAAAGAGAGGGATTTTAAGTGGCTATAGTACATGCTCTAATGGTGCTGAAGAATAAAAGTGCGGGGGATAGATTTTCAGGGAAGGGAACTAGAAAAAGAAAGCAGAAAAATGTACCTCAATTCTTACTCATTTTTAGAAAAAAAAGGATGGTTGTGAAAATCGATTTGATTTTCTATTTAGAGATTGTTGTCTTTATAGGTTCTGAAATCCATTTTACTTTTGCAAATGTTTGGTTTACAGTATGTTTTATTAAAAAAAAAAGCAAAAAAGTACACCTGATTTCCTATCACGTTATGAAGGCTAATTGAGTGGATAAAAACTGTGTAATTGAGTATAAAAATCTGAGAAAAATGGGAATGCACAGATGTGAATGATGAAGGTTTTTCATTTCCACACAGTGTGAAACCACACGCGACCATAATGAAGGAGGGGGAGCTGGTGCTAATTCAGCCAGTCTTGTGTTATGTGCTAAATCTTATTCCTGCCTTGATACTGTCAAATATTTAACTCTGTAACATACTGAAAGAAATTAGTAAGCAGAGCTGTATAATAGCAGTGGGAAGAAGCAGATCTAGAGTGGTTATGAATCAGGAAAATACGTGCTAATTGCTATGCCTTTCCTGTGCTTTTTTACTTAAAAAACAAAACAAAACAAAACATGTCCTTGCTTAAGAATGGAAATGTCATGTTTCGGACCTTAGTGTGATTGGTACATTGTAGAGCTGGAAGACCAGATGGTGAAGTTCTTGGTACAATGTAAAAACAAACAAACAAAAATACCTAGGCCAGGAGATTTTGTACTCCCAAACAGTTTCCAGGGAATAAGGTAGCAAGGGATTAATATACACATGATAATTGAGAGCACAGCAGAAAATTGCACAATGAAAACACGATTAAAAATGCATATGCCCAGCAGGAGGAAACACCATGGTGGCTCAGGAAATAGAAAAGATGATAAAGACTTGGTACAGATTAAGTCACTAATACCACCCCTTTCACTGAACAAAACAATTTTACATAGAGTCTGGAGCCTGATGTAACGGATTTGGAAAGGTGGTCTAAGGATATGTAGACTTACCTACAGTCTGTGGGATTCCCTAATGCACAAGCCACATGGTGAGATGGGGAAAAAATGGTGTCCTTAATGAGGCTTATTAGTTCCAGAAAGAATTTTAATAACTGTTTGACCATTATATGGGGAGTATTATATTTGTGACAGACTTAAGAGAGCTTTCTTGGCTAATCTATTCCTTCTGTTTGCATTTCAGAGTGAATCTCTATTGTTCATAATGTGTGTTATGGTGAAACTTAAGCCCCATTTATATAAACTCTACCTTCTAAAATTATTTGACTACCACTTGAAGGGGATAGAAAAGACCTGTGGGGTCATATTCTGGTTAGAGTTGAGTATATGATTTATGCATTCTTAGAAAAAAAAATTTGTAAAAAAAGCAGTTTTATGTGATGCGCTCTGGGAAAACAATTATAAAAAGAATAGACAACCGGCCAAGTCATCTAGAGCGTGCAACCTATTGTGCAATATAGGAAAGTGAATATATAATTCCAGTACACGAATCTTAGTGTTCTGGATGGAAACGTATCGAGGAGATAGATGAGCAGTGAGGAATGGGAAGTAAGGAAAGTGGGGCCAGGCAGAGGCAGACAGGGAGGCTTCCAGGATGGTGACAGAAAGCACAGCACTGGGAAAGTCCCCTGAATAGCAGGGGGTATATCGGAGGTAATTTAAAGGTTTGAAAATAGCCAAACTTTGAGTGTTTTTAATTTTTCTTTTTTTTTTTGGTAATGGAATAGTGACAGCTACAAGAGAATTAAAGAGCAGAGAGAGGTGGACATTTTAATCACACATTGCACTTCTAAAATGCTTCACAGTTTTCAAAAAGCTATCAAATAGGTCATCTCCTTTGACCCTTTGTAACACCATGGAAGTAGGTGGTGCAGTTAAAATGACACTTTTGTGCTGTTTTAGAAAGGGAAGTTGATGCCTTTCCTCAATGTCACAAGGAAGCTGGTGCCAGAGAGGGAATTAAACTCTCTATCTCCTAACTCCTGGTCAAGTAACTGTACCATTTGTCTTCTCTACACATGTCTTTCAGAGAAAGATAAACCACTGGTATTGATGTATTTAAATTCTCTCTTTGCCAAGAAAGCCCTGAAAAAACTGATTGCAGTTTACTGGAACTACAAAAACAAAATGTAGGAACTATAGTGAAGTCTCTGTTGAGAAACGGTCTCATGTTCTGTTCTTTGGGAGTTTGAGTGTATTATGTGACAATATTTTATTGTATTGCAAGATGGCATGCAAGGCAAATTCATGGCCAGAACTTGAATTTGGAAAATTTTTAGTTTCTGAGCATAATGTATAATTTGCATTTGATCTTGTAATTCTGGGGTGAAGTAATTATAGCATGTTGTATACAATTAGAGCTGCAGAATAATTTCATTTTACATACTCACAATGCACTAAAGGAAAAGATGCCAATTAAAGCCACACTGAAAAAAAATGGAGAGAAAAGTGGGCATGAAAAACAAAAGTGTTCTGCATTTGAGCTAGAGAGTCATTTTGGTTTGAAGATCAGCTAGAATTTGTTTATCACAGAGAGAAAAAAAGAGTAGTAAAAAGTTTATATATAACGTCAAGATTGGGAATAGAAAGTTTATTTTCTTTGTTTGGCTTTGTTTCTATGAATGAACCATTTAAACTTATCATATAACATTTTATTTATAAAACTGAGGGGTGACGTTAATTAATTTGCAAGGAAATTATAGGGATTGCAAAGAACCTTCTTGGGATCATTTTTTAAGTAGAAAGTGTTCGACTAATAATACACTTGAAAGAGATTAGAAGAACTTAAATGAGCAAAGGGCAGAGATGAATTGTTCCATATGGACTGAAAGAAAAGAGACCATAAATGTTTCTGAGAAACCTTAGAAGTTAACTTCAGAGTAACATGGTGTTTCAGTTTAGAATTTTTGAAAACCAAAATTTCATCTCAGGGTTTTAGAGTCTATCTAGTCACTAGATTAATGAATGTACCAAATTAATTTTTGTGTACATTATATTTTTCATGACTTTCATAGTAATGTGAATCTGTGTATCACCATTTTACCAGTGTTTTAAGTTGTTTTAGGTGATTAAAGCCAACCTGTGACTCTATTTAGATATAAATTAATTTTGAATTTACTTATATTTGTTAAAGACATATTTTTTAATAGTTTAGTCATTGAAAAATAATTAAAAGTGTTTATTGCATACTGGAATATGTTTTATGTCTGGAAAATAAGTTTATGTCAAGAAAAATTAACATCTGCCTCTAATATTAGCCTTTCATTAACAAAAGAAAATTAATAAGTGTAGCAGCATAAATATTTGTGATTATTCTTAAAGCAAAGTTTTAGTATATGGCAATTTTAATGACTTATTTTACCTAATTTGTCACAAGAATTAAGAGAAATTTTGCAACAAAAAACTGAAAACTTTACAGTCTGAGTTTGTTAATCTCTAATATTCTCCACTAATGCAATTTTGGTTTATCATTTTCTTTCCAATGCCACTTTTACTATCTTCCTGTATTTTGCTTTCCTTATTTACCACAGGAAAATACCACGTCCCTAACACCTTAATCAACACTTCCATCATTATTCCATTAAGCTGCTCACCTCACTATTCTGTCTTTACAACTGCTTCTAGGTTTTCCAATGAATCTCAATGTAATTGCCTACTATTAAGATATACTTTCTTGTATCAAGTATTTCTGTAAACAACTATTTAACTCATTGGTTTTAGCAGAAATTTAACTTTCACTTCTAGAACCTCTTGGCTGTAAAGTGGTCTGTTTTCTGACTTTCCCAATTCATTATAATTCTTAGTAAACTCCTATGCTAATCATAGACCTTATTTCAGCTGCTGCCAACCAGCAATTACTTTTTAAAAATGCTTAAAACTCTGCCTTAATATCAGCACCTTCCTATTTGGTGATAGCAACAGACACTTGAAATACAATTACTTCTTCCTGATGATTTCGTCAGCAAGTTCATAGCTCCCATTGCCATCTCTTAGTTGACAAAATTCTTAGCAACTTCAATAATAGGACAAGGAACCTTATGCTACTTAAAGTTGGCCTTCTTCACTACATATTTTAATGTCATTTTTGCATCACTTAATTTTCCCTTTGCTAGAGATGGGTTGTGCTTTTCATCCATTTCAATGAGCTCATTCTTGGAGCACAGCAAAATCGTGTATGTGTGTAATCTATTCCTTGCTTTCATTGTTATTACTCATCCTGTTTCTTTGCAATCCCTAAATAATAAGCTTGGAGCTACATTATCTGCATGGTTAACCGTTAGTTGTTGCTGATAGATACTATACTAGGTTGTTGGGATTTGAGGAATTCGAGACAGAAACATGTTTTTACAAACTCTCTGAATTTCCTTGAGGAATTTAAATTCATAAGCTTTAGCAAATACAATTTCTTTAGCTTGCTGTCCAGCTTCGTGCAAAATAAAGATGCAGCATGTTCGTGGTGGTGCCACACTGGGTTAGTGTAAGGCCTCTGTCCTGAATCCCATACAAATCTGTGTGGAGGAGAAAATAGGGAATCCAGAAGTTTCTGTGTGGGAGTGGAGAAGTCACGACATTCATAGATAGTCTGAAACAAGTTATAAGAAGGAATTCATGACTGGAGCCAAGTGGTGATTGCACTATGGCCTCTGGGAGTAGATAGAAGGATACTGCCGCTCAAAGTCTGACTGAGAATCACGCCTCAGCAGTCACCAGCATAGGATCCGGACTTCACCAGCTACCATACAGCACAGATGAGAGGGGAGCCGAAAGAAGAAGCAGGTTTCACAATGCTACCGTGGGAATGTTGAAGGACTTGGTGTCTGCTGACATCAAACAGAATAAGAGCTTGTGAAAGGTTATTTCCCTGAAAGTGACTAAATCATCAAATCTAGAATTTGTATTTCTGAGGACAGTGGCCTCACATATTGGCGGGTTAAACTGTGTTTTATATCTTTCTTAAAGCCCAGCAAGGTAAGAAGTTGTTAATAAATTTGTGTCTTTTACAGAAAACAAATATTAAGCTTTATATTCATATATAAGGTGCATTATGAGTTAATTTAGAATTCTGCAATTAGTGTATGTCTTCTTTTTAATACTTGAATATCTTTGTACAATGCAGATATCAATAAAATATGAGTATAAAATAAATATTTTTTAAGGCACCTCGGAACTTACATCATCCCTGTGTATTTCCTTTTTAAGTCACCAGCAACCCAACACCTATTTTTGATGACTGATACCTCTTCAGAATAGCAAGTCATTTGGAACTAGATATGAAGGCCTTTTATAAGTGCCATAAAGGCCATAATCTTTCCTCTACAGCCATACCTAGAATTTTTATAATGTCATCTCTTTCAGCATATCTATCTATCTAATAGTTTCCACAGTCATGCGTATTCTTAGCTTGAAGGGAGAATTAGTGATACCCCATCCATCAGCTAACACTTAGGGAAAACAAAAAGCTTTGTTGAGATAATGATGATAAATTTTATCTGCCCCATAATCAGCAACACCTACAACACTGTTGCCATGAATTACAGACTTAATCTGTGCCAGACACAGTGCAATACTATTTACGTTTAATCTTCACAAAGTACACAGATAATATAAATGATTAATATCGTTTGCCACAAAAGGACACCAAAAATGAACAGAATAAGTACCCACTCAAGGTAACATCGGTCATGAGAAGATTTCAAGGCTATTTCAGGCTGAGTTCAGTCTCTGATTTTCAGTATCTACATATTTTTTATTGTTGGGGATTAATTGAGGGGATAAAAAACCAGGTTACACTGATTGCATTTGTTAGGTAAAGTCCCTCTTATAATCGTGTCTTGATGAATACACTGTAGTTTGATGCCCGAAAATTTGTGAGCCTGATGCCAGTAAAGTATCATTGTTTTTGTGGGATCATCCTCTAAAACTTTTTTAAACAAACAATTGCCTTCATTTTTCAAGGAAAATTTGATTGTTCCAGAAGGAAATGCTATGGCTTTTTACCTTGAAAACTGTTAATGTTTTTTAGCATCAGTTAGAATGCCAGAAAATGTTTTATCATGCATTTTTTAAAAAAACAGAACAAAACATCACAGCAGCCGGCATTTATATCCTAACAACTGGGCAGGAAATGATTTTATATACAGCAAAATGATATCATTTGGGTTTTGAGATAAAACAAGAAGTGGTTCAGTGAGCCAGTCCGATGTTTTCACTTATTTATATGATAAGGATATATGGTATTGGCTACTTTTTTGACATTGTCAATAGACAGGTCAATACATTTGTTATGAAATGAGAAAATGCATTTGATGACATTAATGATTGCTGTCTGTGCAAATTCGTTTGAAGAATAATGAAAGTAACTTTAGAAATGCCTGAGAAAAAAGCAAGACATTTAATTAAAAAAAAAAATGCCTTGCCCCATACTTCTTTAAATCTGGTATTAAAAAACTAAATTCATATATGACTAAGTTTTGATTCATTAATTTTCTCTGTGATCAAGATTGTTTCTTAAAAATCTCCAACTCCTGCACCCAGCTTTCAAATTTAATTGTCACTATTTCTTGTTACACCAGAACACAGTGTCTATTTGATATGACAATGTAAACTTTTTCTAAGCCAATTTAGATCTATAATGAGTGGTTTTTTTTTCCTTGTATTGCCTCATACATTTTTTCTAGTAATTACTCCTTTCTTTTTAAAATGGTATTAACTGCCTTAAGTTGTTCTAAAAACTCAAAAAAGATATGAAATCTTTGATTGAGTTTCTTTCTCTGTCTTTCTCTCTTTTCTTTCTTTCTTTTCTCTTTCCCTATCCTCCATTCATTTCTTCCATCCCTCATTTTCTTACCAAACACCTACTCTTGTTCTGAAAATTGCAGTATTCCGATTTCAATGTTCCATATTAACTGATTGCCATCTTAAAAGGCAATTTTATTGTTTAGCTATACTGTTAAACACATCTCTAAGTAACTTCCTGAGATGGGCTGCGTAGAAGGAAGTTTTCTGATTCTTATTACCTCTGAAAATTTTTTTATTCTTGCTCAGGTTTATTGACGGTATCGACTCTTGAAAATTTGGTTAAAAATAATCTCTCAAAACTTACGAAAAGCACCCCATTGCCGCCTAAAATCTGGTAATGCTGGTGAGAACACTGAAGCCAATTTAATTCTCATACTGTTGCCAGTAGCTATTTCCTCAACCCTCAAGACCTCTTTCTTGTTCCTCCTGTCATAGAAAAAAACTTTTAACATCTTGTTAGTTTTGGCTTTTGAATTTTCACAATTATTTTTATAGTGTTAGGACTTACACTTTTATTTATTTTCATGGGCTTTGGAATGCCCTTTTAATTTGGAGGTATGTTCCTTCATTTTGCCCTTTTTAGAACCCCTATTAAACCTATGCTGGAAATCCTAATGTAAGATAATATCCCGGAGCATGCTCTTTATCAGCTATTAGTATAAATGTGACAGGGACTTCTACTAGCAAATATTTCTTAAATTTCAAAACAAGTCATCTGGCTCAGCCAGTAGTAAAGTGCAAAGAGATGTTATCACTGAATAGGCAAGTCATTTGTGCCAAGTATACAACCGGAAGATTAGGAGGCTAGGATTATAATTGTTCATTTACTAAACACCTGTGCAAATTGTTACCTCCACTGTTACACACTTACACCTCGTTAAAGATTGATGTGCAGAACACAAAACAAACAAACAAGAAAACCAGATGCTGGGCACTTGGCTTGATTTTCTAACGCCTTTATCTTCCCCTTATACTTCCCATCTGCTATCCTTTTCAACTTTCTTGGAATTTTCCCTAAGTTCCCTTTCTAATTTTATTTCAGTCATCACATTTTCATTTATTTTTACTTTCAAAACTTACTTCTATCTTCCTCTCTCCCTTCTTTTTGTTTCCCTTTCTTCCCCCCCTGTTTTTTTCTTTCAAATAGCACCACACTTTTTAAATACTAGGTCTCTTTAAATCTCTCTAAAGATACTTATTTGATGAAGATCTTAATTATGCTCCTGTCTTGGTTTTACGTCATGTTTCAGGTTTTCCTAGAATGTATGAAGATCATTACTTTCCGATACTGTTTAATAACGAGACAATAAAAGAATGATCTCAGATGCTGCACATTTGATGTGGCTTATTGATTGTGGAAATCAATATTTCAGCTTGTGATTGGAGGATGGATCTGGCTTTTATTTTTATTTTTATTTTTTTAGAACCTGGCTTTATGTGAGGGATATATAAATGCCAATATGTTAAGAATGCTTCCTTCTCCCTTTCTGCCAGGTGCTATTCACTTTTTTCCTTTTGGTTTGCTGTGGCATCGTAGCTCACAGCAACCTCAAACTCATGGGCTTAAGTGATTCTTGCTTCAGCCTCCAGAGTAGCTGGGACTACAGGCGCCCTCCATAATGCCCAGCTATTTTTTGTTGCAGTTGTCATTGTTGTTCAGCTGGCCCAGGACTGTTGTTCCAACTTGTCAGCCTCAGTGCATGTGGCCGGCACTGTAACCACTGTGTTTTAGGCGCCAAGCCAGTTCCAGAATTTTTGACCCTATCGTTTTTTGCCTTAGAAGTAGTCAAAGCTTAGCGCAGAAAGACTATATAGCTTATGACTTGTCATATTTAACATTATGATCGTCTATTGTGGAGGAATAAACATCATGCTTACAAGGACAGTCACTGTTCTTAACACATCGAAGGAAATGTTGAGAATAAGACATTCTCCTGGCAACCCTAGAGAAATCTTGTAACTTGAAAGCAAGCCTCAAGTAACTCCATATTCTCGATAGTAAGCAGGTGTTAAACTTAAACATCTTATGGTACTTATTGTGGGAGTTGTGGAGAAAGCCCGTAGTTTCCTTTTCGTAGTCTTTAGGCACATAGCTTCTGCACATCATTACTCAGCACCCTTCACACCTGTTATCCCCTGAATAAGTAGCCACTGCAAGGGTTGTTTACGGCTCTCATGCACCTCCGGTGAGCCTCACCTCTTGCAAGCTTGTACTTTCAATCCTCATCCTGGCTGTTTTCTTCGAGTGGCTTGGATAGTCTATATTTCTTTCTCAAAATATATTCAGAGTTCTTAGGAAATACTGGACAAGCCAATAATCAATTGAATATGAGTGGATCTGAAATGCAATAGCTCCTTCATTTAAAAAATAAGGTACGATTGTGTATGTGTCTGTGTGCATATGTGTGCATGTGTGTGGTTGCACTCTTCGGATATTCAGATCTGAGAATCTTTAGGATAAAATATTTTAGAAGTGAAAAAAGTCTTCATGATTGCTTAGCTCTATCTCCTTTATAGTAGTGACAAATAAACGGAGGATATCAGAGAAGATTATTATAATTCTCAAGGCATCAGTGATAGTCCCAAAACTTAGGTCTTCCCACTTTTAATTGCATTTTCTCTATTCCATAAAAGTTTCCTTCATATGAATATGAACGTAGTGTCATTTCAACACAGTTAAATTCATAAATGGAAACCTAAATTATAGCTGATCAGTGATTTAATAAAAAAAAAATGAATCAATTTTAATTATCTTTAGAGATGAAATGACGAAAGAAAAATGCAATGTATTAATTCATATATTGATTAATTAAATATTACACACCTACTGTGAATAAGACTCAGTTCTTGACGTATAATAGCAATATCTGAATTTAGATTTGTAAAAAGTGTTATAAAATATTATGGAGGCTATGATAAATGCATGTCTTGCTCACTAAGCAATAATAGGAAGAATGATTAATTCTACAAAATGTTTCTCATTGAAAGTGACCATTAATTTGTTAACTCAAAAATAAATATTTTTAAAATCCAGCGTAAAAATCTGCAGTAAGTTTTTACATCTTCCATTTCTTCCTAAATTGTTTACTTATGTAATTTACGAAGTTATGTGGTTAAACATTGACATGCTACAAAAATAAGAGAACTATATGAAGATTTCATGCATTGTACGTACATGTGGACCTTTCATTCCTTGTGACTTACATTTTTATATGAATAAAAACTTACAGAAAAGTTATAGAAGTAATATAAGGAATATCCGTCCACTTTTTCTTGGATTCCTTCACTGTTTACATTTTGCTCATTTGATTCAACGTTCTTTCTCTCTCCCTTGGACCCTTGGAGATTAAGTTGGGAATATCATGCCAAATCCCCCCAAATTCCAGTGTTGTCTTCCAGAATTACTTAACCATTACACAATTATAAAAATTACAAAATTTAAAAATGATACAATACTATTATCTAATCTATAGTTCTCTCCCTTTGTCCCTTTCTCTGTCTATACAGACACGCACACACACATACACCACAAACACACACAAATGTAAGGTATATACATTTATAGTAATATCTATATCAACATATAGCATATATTATATATAGCAATTTGCGCTTATATGTACACATGTGTGTACGCATGTGTGTGCATGTGTGTGTTTATATATTGAAAGGGAATGAGAGAGATTTTCAGATGGGATTTAGTAGAATCTAAGCGGCTACGACATGACACTATAAGATTTATGAGAGTTGTGATATTTGTTTCTTTGTTTTTGTTTCGGTTTCTTTTTTAACTTGGAGGTCCATGTGTTCTTAAAGTTTGCCCTGTCCGGGGACTGACCAAGCAGCCCAGGTAGCCAGTGCAGTTAAGTCTTTCATCCATGTGGAAGTTTGCAGTAAGACTGTCAATGCGCTGAGTGCACTGTGTTTCGACATGCACAGGACTGAGACTCCCCAAGAGACAGTTTGTACACTGTGTATTGCATGGACAGGAGGAAAGTAGGCCAGTAATGTCAATCTCTCCTTCTACATTTACTCTTCTCAATTTCCCCTTAATTCTCAGACTGATTTGAGGGTGGGAAAAACCTCTACCCACAAGTTAACCCAAACTAGATATTTTATTTTACATAGGCATTTGTGTATGGCCCAATTCACTTGTTATCCCTCTGACCACCATACATTGCTGTTTTGTAAAGTCATTGCAAAACAGGGATTGTGTAGGTCAGGCATGAATTACATTGTTTAATTTGTGTATTAATTATTTGCTCATTTGTTATTTACTCTGTCTTTTTTGGTTTTATATTTTATGAGTGCATGTATTTTTCTGGCTTTGACAGTCCAATGCAAATATGAGTATTGATATGGCAGAAGAGAATCATAAACTTAGATCTATAGTAAATTTTGAAAACTTTAGGGTAGAACTTTACAATCGTATATAGAGCCTAGCATTATTGCCACAGAAGACGCAAAAGCAGTTTGTCTGTAAGGAAAGCTACTCAAACAACTGCTTGAGATAAGCCAACACAGGAATAGATGTAGTGGTTTTCTCTTTATATATTAAAAACACAAGGTGTGCTTTACAGAGACTGTGTTGACATCTGTATGTATAATGCCCCATTGATAGTTTGCTTCAGGAAGAGGTTTAAACTGTTTATCACGAAGAAGAACGCCCTGATGTTACAAGGTAGAGCTGCTTTCTCTAAGAGAGATGTTGATGTCAGCAGGTCTTAATCATGAAAAAAAAATCTGGATAATTCTACAAAAATAGCTTATTTATCATGTTATCCCTCAAGGACCAGTCCACTTCAGCATATGTAAAATTTTCTGAAAATGTGGAGACATGGTAAATAAATACCATGCCAAGTAAAGAAATCTGATAGTTTACCAACAGAAGCCTTCAGGACAGGTGGTTCAGCTGAAAGATGAATTGCAAAAATTTTCATTTTTTCCTGAGTTTTGACATATAATTTCCAAATTAAAAGTTATATATATATATATATATCTTCCGGATATGCGATGTGATGATTTGACATATATAGTGCAATGATACCAGAACCAACTAACATCCTCATCACCCACCATACACAGTTATCAATGTGTGTGTTGTGTGTGTATGGGGGTGAGGACATGTAAGATCTACTCTACCAGCCAATTTTATTAAACAATGCTGCATTATTAAGTATAGTCACCTTGCAGTGAAGTAGATCCCCAGACCTTATTCATCTTACTGCAAAAATTTTTTCAATAAAATAGTAGGCCAGATTTCGCTTAGTGCTTTGACGATGGAGTTCAAAAACTAGTCTACTTGAAAGACATTTTGCATGACATAAATCAGTTGAACCAATCTCTGCACGGCCCTGGAGAAAATTTTTTGACACTAAGTAAAAGGACCCTAGGAATTAAAAGGAAATCAAATCTTTTGGAAAATCATGTTGCTTAAAAAAATAAAAAAAAAGAAAAGAAAATTTTCTGCTGCTGCTGGGGTTTGAGAGTGAGGAAGGAAATCAGCAAGTCTTATGAAAACCTTCTCTGAAGAACTGCTCAACCAAATTGAGCTACCTTTACTTGCCTTTTCCAGGCTGGATTGCATGTGACACTTTCTCTGAAACTTCTGATCAGGAAGAGAACTTGACTTTGAGAAAAGAGGAAGAAAATGATAAGCCACAGTGTAATTACACTCAAGTTTTTACTGGTCTGTCCTAAGCAAGTAATACATTTCTTTCACAATTTCTGTTAAAGAAGAATATTCTGCCTTTTATAAGAAAGTAGTGGATACTTTGCCACTATTTCTAATTTCTTATATGTGTGAGCAAACAGCTTTAACAGGTATCTTGAACAAGGGCAGAATTCAGCTCATTGCAATTGAAAATAAATTCCTTGTATTTATGTGAATTTTGATGGAGAATAGAGAGTTTTGTGCAGCAAAAGCTTATGCTCAGATTTCATGTTCATGTTCAAACATTTTTATTCTTTATTATTGGTATCAAAAATAACACATTTTAACATTTTCAAATCTTTTAAAATTTGTGTCTTAGATTAATTTGTATTCACATTGTTTTAGATTATAGTTGAGCAAATTTGCTACTTAGTGCTATTAATAACATTAATGAAAATCAACTTACAGCCTTAAATTAAATTGAATACTAATATATTTAGCTTACCTTTAAAAAATTAAACCCCATTTTACCTTAAACCAGTAATTTAACAAAACCATTTACTTCTAAATTTTAAAAAATGTATACCAAAAAAATGAATGGAGGAACTGTGGTACAAATACATATATACCCAATGGACTACTATATAGCCAGAAAAAAGAATGAAATCCTGCCATTTGCACCAACATGGATGTAACTGGAGACTATTATGTTAACTGAAATAAGCCAAACACAAAAAGACAAATCTCCCATACTCTTACATAAATGTGGAAGCTAAATAGTAAAGCAATTGAGCTTAGGGAGACAGAGTGGAATAATGGTTATCAAAGGCTAGGTAGGATAGAGGGAATGGGGGATAAAGAAGAGCTGGTTAATAAGTACGAAAGTGTAGTTAGATAGCTAAGTTAGATAGCTAGAATGGACAATATTTGATAGCACAGCAAAGTGACTGTAAGCAATAATCAATTGCAGTGGTTCTCAAACTTCCTAGTGCTGCGACCCTTTAATACAGTTCCTCATGTTGTGGTGATCCCCACCCATAAAATGATTTTCAACAAATAATTTTCAACCAAATAATTTTATGGGTGGGGTCACCACAACATGACGAACTGTATTAAAAGGTCACGGCATTAAGAAGGATCAGAACCACTGAATTAGGGCATACTTTAAAATAACCAAAAGAGTAGAATGAAATGACAAAGAAATGATAAAAGCCTGAGTTGATGGATACTCCAATTACCTGATAGTGTATTCCTATATCAAAACATCACATGTACTTCATAAATATATATATGTAATAAATATTATGTACCTATAATAATTAAAAATAAAAAAATAAATTTAGAATGTTACATAATACTTAACTACTTTTTATTTTATTTTTTTCAAGAAATGTTATATTTAGTTTTAGAAGTATTAACTTCTTTAGAGGTATTAACTATTAACCTTTAACTGCCTTATTATTGACTTACTTTAAAAGGGATGTAGCTTCTGGAGTAGGGGAACCCACAAAGAGAGAGGGCTAATGAGTTGAGGAGCATAGGCATATCCACAATAAAATAGAGGATTCTTTACTTAAAATAGCACTGAACGTTACCGCAATATGACTTGTAAAATCACTGACCTCATTAAGTTACTAGGGCCACAGATATAATATTTTTCATTAGAAACTTATAAATTATTCCAATCATTTCTCTGGGGTGAAATGATAAATAGTTTTCTCTTTTAGAGTTTATATAGATAGACAAACAGAAATATGGTCCCATAAAAATAGTCTTTTTCTGATATGATGCCTCATCAGCTGCATAAAAGAAAGAAAATTACATCTCTACAAAAAATAGGAAAAATTAGCCAGGCGTGGTGGCATCAGCCTGTAGTCCCAGCTACTTGAGAGACTGAGGCAGGAGAATCTCTTGAGTCCAGGAGTTTAAGGTTGCTGTGAGCTATAATGTCACTTCTGCATTCCACAGGGGCAATAGACTAAGACTTGGTTTCATACCACCATATAATCCTTCCGTGTAATAAATCAATTAACCTGAAATTTAAAAAAAATTAAAAGAGAACACAAATATAAGTAAAAAAAAAAAAAAAGAAATTGATATCAACACAATGTCATTTAGTTTTACCAACCACTGCATCAGTGTCTTTTTTACTTCTGGTCCAGCTACCTGTTTGGGAAACAGTTTTGCTTTTAATTTTCATGTCTCTTCAGTCTCCTTCAATCTGGAACGTTGTTTAAACTGTCCTGGTTCCTATGTTCTTAATAGAGTTTTGTTGTTTTCAAGGACTATAGGCTTTTCATTCTATAAAATGACCCTCTACCTAAGTCGGAGGATGTTTCCTTGTCACAAGACCCATGTTTCTCCATGTTAAAGTCATCCTGTTATAGCTGTATATTCCAATATTATCAGCATGCCATTCCTCAGCACAACTTCAGCCAGCATCTTGATGTTCCAAATTACAATTATCTATTGATTATTATTTATTTTAGGCACTATATTTAAAAAGAACTTTCTCCCTATTTAATGTATATTTTTTCTCATAACTTACCTGTTTATTAAATGGAGTAGTAGTAGTAGCTTATTAAATGGACAGTACACGATACTGTCCTTATTTTGATACTCTAATTGTCCTAGAATTGCTTAATGCAAAGAACCTTTCAGCAGGCTCATCTATCTTTTTGACATGTGTTTATCATTCTTTGAACATGTTACTTTCTAGTATAAGGCCTTCCTCTGGTCACAACACTTTAATCAATTATCTAACAGATCCTTCTTCAGAATGGGTCATTATGAAAATTTTGAGATACACACAAATGAAGATGTGTAAAATCCACATGGGTGGAAACAAATGAAGCCTTCCCAGCAACACCGATAAGCCAAGCAAGTTGCAACAGGTGACTCAGAAAGGACGCTGTGGACTGTTTCCTGGAGGTAAAATAATGGACCATAACAGACTCTGTCTCAAAACTTCCTTATATATCTATGTTTTTGTATGAAGATAACTTATTTATCATATAATGTTGATTAACATTGAACTCACAGCAAACAGGTCCATAATTTTTTCTTGAACAAGCATTATCTAACATGTATTTATCCTCCAAAGGGGGTCAAAGCCTTCTTGCACCTAGAAAGACAAGACAACACTACTATTGCTGGAGGCCATTTTAAATAACAAAATCATCCACAAAAAGCATAAAAATGTGAACTGGGTCATTAAGTTGACCAAGAAAGGGGCATTTGTTTGCAGCGTGAGTAATGCTCCTGGAAGACAGAACATCCCACTCTTGACCTCAACTGAGAACATGAACATTTGACAACTACAAATGTCTAACAATCTTCCCCAAGGCCCATGAATGTCTGTCTATGGAAGTGCGGTATTATTGATTTTGAAGTTACAAATAAATTTTATGAAGTAGGTGAATTCACAGGTATGGAATCCGTGAGTAACAATGATTGGCCACATTTTTTAAAAAGTTCATGCACATACTTATATTTCTCATCTAATACCCCAGGCTGTAATTAGACTTCCTTCTATAGATGCTTGAAAAGTATTTCTTAGCAGATAAGTTAATAAACAATTCAATTATTCTCAATGTATTATCTTATTTGGTTAGTGAACTAATTTATTGGTTCAATAATCTGACCAAATCCCCAGTCCTTGTTCCTCATTTGTTACTTCCCAGGCTGCCAGGTCCCCTGTGGCTGCCTCCCTTGGGATCCTGCTCCCAGTAGGTACCTTGTTTGCTGTAAGCTGCATGTACACTCTGCCTCCATGTCCAGCTGCGTTGGGTGCCTCAGCAAACTATATTTCAGGAGGAATTTCTTCCTTCTTTCTACCTACTTTCCAGAATGTAGAAGACGTTGCTCTGAAGAGGAAAAAAAGTAAGGATAGGCAAAAGAAGGTGAATAGGCAAAATGTGGGAAGGGAAGGCTTACACATGTCTCTGTGCAACTATATTTCATATCTTTTGAGTAAATGACCAGAATAGGAGTAGGTATATATTTAGTCTTATTAAGTAAAATTGGCAATGACTTTTCAACATTTTGCCATTTTATTTTCATGTTGTCACCAATTTTGATGCAGTCAGTCTTTTCTCTTTGACTTAGATATATGAGACCGGACAATTAGATTCACAAACCTATCCTAGAAAAAGTGCTACATACCTCATTGCTAAATATCCCTGTGGTCACCACACAGTCAAGGGAAGTACTTCCAGGGTGACCATAGTGATATTCAGCATTGAGGTATGAGGTACTTTTTTAAGCAGGTGTTTGCAAACTTAATTGTCAGACTTGTGTACTAGGACAGCTCTGATGGCCATTCCAGAAAGAGAGTTCCAAAATGGCCTTGAAGGGTAGACTATGCACTGGCATTGGTCCATAGCTTCCCTTGCAGAGGACCTGGAAGGGGACCATAGTAGCATGCAGCAATGAGGTACGTAGCACTTTTTCTAGGATGAGTTCACAAACTTAATTGTGCAGCTTTATACATCAGTGAAACCACCACCACGAATAAGACAAGGAACGTACTCCCCACTCCCCAAGTGCACAGAACAGTGAACTCAGCACCCAGATCATTACCAGTACGGCATAAACTTACTGCTACTGCTTTTTAGTCACCACCTCCTCATAAGAAATCAATATCCAGACCTTTTATAATATAAATTGATTTTATCCATTCTTATAATATTTATCAGTGTATAAATACACAGATAGAAAAGTGTTCATATTAGGGGCCTATCATGAATTTTTAGAAACTGAAGATACTCCTATAACGAGTTTTCAGGTAAGGAATAGCATATTTTCTTCAACCTAGGAACACTTTTTTGTCTTTTATTGCAGTTATAATCTCTTATTCCATTTTTCAACAGAAAAGCCTTTATTTAATCAGTTTTCTAACAGTATAAATTAAAATTTCCTAAGGTTGAAATAGGTAGAATCATAGTACGTGCACTATTTCAAATCTGAATTCTTCTCACCAACATTTTGTTTATGATATTCAGCCATACTGTTGCATGCATTTATAATTCACCCATTCTCTTCTGTGTAAATGTATACTTTGTTTATAAGTATTTGGTTTGTTTTAAGTTTGGGTTTATAGTGCTGCTCCGAGTATATATTTATATTCTAATGAGTATAAACCTGTGAGTGGAATTGCAGAATCATGAAGAAGGCACATAATCACCTATATAATGGCACATTATTTTAAAGTGATTATATTAATTTATACTCCCCAAAGTGGGTATGAGAATTTCAGTTAGTTTATCTCCTTTGATATTTTATTTTTCTTTTAGCCATTTTATTAAGGGTGTAGTTGTATCTCATTCTGAATTCAACTCCCCCCCCCCATGACTAATTATGTTGAATGTTTTTTCATATGTATATTGGCAGCTTGGATATGTATAGTTATAAAGGATCTATTTCAGGATTTTTCCTGTGTATTTTTATAGTTGCAAGGGTTGCATGTTTTTAATCTTGCCAATCTGTGGAATTTTTAATTTATAGATACTAAGCAATTGTCTGATACTTGATTAGGACCACTGTGGTTTGCCTCGGCACTTTCCTAATGATAAGGAAAGGGCATTTTAAATTTTAATAGTCTAGTTTACTGTTGTGTTCTTTTATGATTTATATTAGGTTCCATTTAGAATATCTATTCTCCAAGGTCAGTATGATGTTGGGTCCCAACTGCTGAATGGATTATTGGTATCAATATATTATCTGTGTGTATCCTGCTAGCCTTTGTGTACAAGCCCTTTGAGAATTGCTATAGTTAGTGAAATCTTAGTAGGGTATCTGACAAGCTATGAATCTACCTGACTCATGGGCCATGGTCATTTGATCATGGCCACTCCCAAGCCTAAACCTGTCATATAAAGTAAACTACCATGTGGGGAGAAAATGTTTGGATAAAAATTAATCCTGTTCCTAAAAATCCCTTTGTTACCTGTTTGGATTTCTCATCATAAAAGCCTCAGTGCTGACAAGGGGGAATACGTGTATACCCAGTGAGCATCAGCACTTTCCAATTAAATGTGGAGACCAGCTGAATTGTTTCTGCCCTAGAAAAAGCATAAATGTGATTGACCACTTCCTGGATTCTCCATAGGATGGCTCATAAAAACCCAGACACCATCCCATAACAAAAAAACCCAGACACCATGCTATACCAAAAAACCCAGGCACCCTCCCGTAGCAGGTATAAACTATTGCTGTTGTCAGAGGATTCTGAAATACCATGTGAAAGCTGCTATTCCTACCAGATCCTGGCCAAGGCAGATTTATGAGGCAATGGGCCAAGATATTTTGAGGGGGTCTTTATCCCATTCAGAGGGGTTTGCTAGATCTCAACTGCAGGGCACAATTTCTCTGGGTGTGGCAGAGCCATCTCTGCATGTTCTGCTGACCTAGATCACACCGCTCAGAATCTACAGCACCATATCTGTTTTCTGTTCAGGATTTCTGAGCACACAGCAACTGATAAGGCTCCAAATTTATGGCTAAATATCTGTGGGCCAAATCAGAGCATAGGACAGATTCTCCATGCTCCATATATACCCAAGTTTTATAGGTGAAGAGCATTTTAATGGACAATAAAAAGACAGGCTTACATGACTAATGAGTGTTGCTAGGATGACCCATGCCTGAAATGCAAATGTCTGGAGCCTCAAAACCACAGTTCCCTGAAAAAGTACTTCTCATTTGCATCATTATTTTTGATCAAAGTCTCTGCTATGTTGCTTCCATTATACATTCTTCATTTTAATTTTTGATACCCCAGTCTACACGGGGACCTCATAATGGCATTCTACTTTTGACTACAAAAAAAATATGAGGGAACAAATTTTTAGGGTATATTATTTTTACTTCCAAGGTAAAGTTCAAGTTGTAAGAGAGCCCCTCTTACAGGGGGGTATGCTGTGTACCTTGCATCATGCACATTAGGTGAGATCCCACCAAAAGCCCCCCCTCTTCCTGCCAATCACTGTCTCGCTTCCTTTCCTATCTCCTTCCTCACCACTCCCCCTTGCTAAACTATATTTGTGTTTTATAATTCGTATGATTGTGTAAGTGTTTATATATTGGTTTCTTATTAGTATTGAGTACATTGGATACTGTTTTTTCCATTCTTGAGATACTTTACTAAGAAGAATGTGTTTCAACTCCATCTAGGTAAACATGAAAGATGTGAAGTCTTCATCTTTTTTATGACTGAACAGTATTCCATTATATACATATACCATAATTTGTTAACCCATTCATGGGCTGATGGCCACTTGGTTTGCTTCCATGACTTGGCAATTATAAATTGAGCTGCAATAAGCATTCTGGTGCAAATGTCTTTGTGGTAAAATGATTTTCATTCTTCTGGATAGACACCTAGTAATAGGATTGCAGGATCAGGTGGAAGCCCAACTTTTAGTTCTTTAAGAATTCTCCATATTTCTTTCCATAAAAGTTGTAATAATTTTCAATCTAACCAGCAATACAAAAGTATTCCCTTCTGTCCACATGGATGCCAGCATCTGCATTCAGGATTTTGTGATGTGGGCTAATCTCACTGGTGTTAGGCGATATCTCAGTGATTTTGATTTCCATTTCTCTGATGATTAGGGACTATGAGCATTTTTTCATGTGTTTCTTGGCTGTTTATCTGTCATCTTCAGAGAAGTTTCTGTTCAAGTCTCTTGCCCACATAGAAATGGGGTGGTTTGCTCTTTTGTTATTGATTAATTTGAGTTCACTGTGGATTCTAGTTAATGGACCTTTGTAAGACTCATAACATGCAAAATCTCCTATTTGAAAGTTGTCTGTTTATTTTGGTTATAGCTCCCTTAGCTGTCTAGGTGGGAAATTAAAATCACTATTAAATAGCACAGAGCAGAAGATTATTTAAACCCACTATAAAATCTTATAAAATCTCCATATTTTATGTTAATTTAAATACTACATATATTTCTGGTTAAGCAATATAAAATATTTTCCTATCAAAATGCTTTTATCTCTCTGTCATGCAGACCTTCTCAACAAAAGGGAGGAAATAGGGATGATTTAAAGAAGGACAAAAAGTGAAATTTTAATTACTAAATTAGACACACTGATTAAAAACTAAAATCTTGGTACCTTGGAAAACACAGAGTTAGAGAAAGTACATTAATAGTCTTTGTTTTCTTCAGATTTTCAAAACTGTGAAGACAATTCAATTGAAAGATCAGTAGTTGCCAGAGGTTTGGGTTTGGGATGAATATGATACATGAGGTAAGGTCTTCAGAACCCAGGAGATATTTTTAGGGTGGGGAGACCATTCACTGTAATGATGAATTCATATTATTATACATTTGTCAAAACCAAGAATGAGCCTTAATATAAGGTAAGGACTTTAGCTAATACTAATGTAACACTATTTGCTCATCTGTTGTAACAAATATTCCATATTGACGCAAAATGTTAATAATAGAAAGATTGCATGAGAAGAGGGCTGAGGCGGTGTTGGGAATTCTCTATAGTTTCTATTCATTTTCTGTAAATTTAAAATTGCTCTAAAATATAATTTATCCTAAAAACTATTTTAATAATTACGTGTAAGACAATAGACAAATGTCACAAATAAATACTGAGATTATTAGGGTATATGGAAAATCTAGACCCAGGTATATGTTTTTCACAAACATATGTGTTACAACTAAAGACACAGATACTGAAAATAAAGGATAACACAGTTTTACACCTATGAATCATAGTCTATAAAGATGGAGAGACTAGAATGAATGTCTAAATATAGAAACAAATGAATTTCAAGACGAAATGTCTCACCATAGATAAAAGTGTCATTTTATAATAATTGCAGGGTCAGTACTTTGGAGAAACATAATATTTATAAATGTGCCTTCCCCAGATATAAATATGGATGGATTTTCAAAGTAAGTTAAATAAAATCTGGCAAAACTATAGGAATGTTCATAATCATAATCATAATCTTTAACACAACTGTCAATAATTGACAGACCACTTAGATAAAACATACAAAAAATATGGTGAACTAATACCTTTTATAAAAACCTGGATAGAGCTGGAGACCATTCTTCCATGTGAAGTTTCACAAGAACAGAGAAACAAACATCACATGTATCACTATTAAATTTGAACTAATCAAGGAGTGCTTATGTGTACAGTTGGCAGTAAAACTCAACAGAAAGGAAACAGGTGGTAGGGGGCTAGAGTTTGGGGTAAATTTAGAAATAACAGGTATGGTCCACACTGTCCAGGTGAGTGGCCCAGTGAAAACTTTGACTCAGACTGTACAAAGACATTGTTGTGTCCCCCTACTATTCTGTAATTAAAAAGAAAAAAGGAAAATATACCCAAAGAAATACAAGAATTAATAAAAACTGAAGCAAATGTAGGTTTACATGTTTTTCTGTGTTCTTTTAAAAGACTGTTTGTATTTAAAATAATTAAATTGAAAAACAAATATATAGTTGGGAAATTCAGAAGTCTAAGTCTTGTTTTTTAAAAGGTTTGTTTGAGAAAGTCCTTGATAATTTGTGTACAAAAAAAAAAGAAGAAAGAAAGAAAAAAGAAAAGAAAGAGGAAAAAAAAGTTGTACTCCTCAGGTTTGAATAATAAATATCATGACGGATTTGAAGAGGAGACGGTATGAAGTAATTTTCAATCTCTATATTTGTTAATAGATTTGAAAATTGGGATAAATTGGACAAACTCCTCCCAAATAACAGTTACTAAACTCAAGTTACGCTAAGATGATGAACTCAGAGTGGTGTCATAATATATTTAAAAATAACATAAAAATACATGTATGCTAAATACGGATTTATGTATGTGTGTATATGTGTGTATGTATATATTACATATATATGTATATAAAACATAAATACAACTTTCAGAGGCAATCTTAGTTTAACGTCTTTGTGACAATACAGTAGACCAAGATTTAGATACAGTAGCATAAATTATTAACCAGTAAAGAATTATAGTAAAAATAAGTATTTTTGTTTATAAACTAAACTATTAAGAGAGTGAAAGTTGAGTGAGGTTAGGAAATATATTTCCAACAATATATTTGCAAATAGTCATTGAAAGAATATATAAAAACATGAAACAGTAAAAAATATGACACATTTATCTAATCGTGTGGTAAATTCAAGCTAAAATCACGGTGATATACAGTATGATCACTCTAAACTGAAAATGTGAAATCTGAAATGCTCTGAATTTAAGACTTTCTGTGACACCACAATGGGAAAATTCTACACTTGGCACCTTTGTTTTCTGATTGTTCAATGTACACAACTGTATTTCATGTACACAGTTGTCAAAATATTGTATAAAATTGCCTTCAGGCAATGCATATAACATGTGTATAAATCACAAATTTTGTTCTTAAACATGTGACCCATTCCCAAGATAACTCATTACATACATGGAAATATTTTAAAATCTAAACAATACAAAATCCAAATCACTTTTGATCTAAGCATTCAGAAAAAGGGCATTACCCTAAATAAAACAGAATGAAGAAGACAAATAATAATAAGCCAAAATATTAAATTTGGAGAAGGATATGGAGAATAATAACAATACCTATTTAAGGTAAAGTGAAAATTGGTAACTGCTTTGAAAATCTATTTTGCGGCTCAGTGCCTGTGGCTCAATCGGCTAAGGCGCCAGCCACATACACCTAAGGTGGTGGGTTCGAATCCCCAGCCTGGGCCTGCCAAACAACGATGGCTGCAACCAAAAAAAAAAAAAAAAATGGCCAGGCGTTGTGGTGGGCGCCTGTGGTCCCAACTACTTGGGAGGCGGAGGCAGGAGACTCGCTTGAGCCCAGGAGCTGGAGGTTGCTATGAGCTGTGATGCCATGGCACTCTACCCAAGGGGATAGCTTGAGGCTCCGTCTCAAAAAAAATAGAATAACAGGTGAATTATACTATGTCCTTTATTCAAATAACTAATTCTAGCACTAAAATAT
>CAUYQV010019213.1:0-33469 GCA_963574575.1 Galagoides demidoff | reverse complement strand
GGAGACGGAGCCTCAAGCTATCCCCCTGGGTAGAGTGCCATGGCATCACAGCTCATAGCAACCTCCAACTCCTGGGCTCAAGCGAGTCTCCTGCCTCCGCCTCCCAAGCAGCTGGGACCACAGGTGCCCGCCACAACGCCCGGTCATTTTTTTGGTTGCAGCCATCATTGTTGTTTGGCGGGCCCGGGCTGGGGATTACGAACCCGCCACCTTAGGTGTATGTGGCTGGCGCCTTAGCGGATTGAGCCACAGGCGCCGAGCAGGAAAAACAGATTTTCACTGTACCTAAAATGTATCTGTAACAAAGCAAATACAATGTAATAAAATAATGTTGGAATGGATTGCCTGCTGGAAGTCTGTTGTCTCTTAGTAAAAGGGAAAATCAGCAAGTACTGGGCAGCTGTTGAAAACACACCAGAACTAAATGGAAACTTCCTCCCTGAGAGAAAGGAAAAGGATGGTAAAGGGAATAGCTTTTTGACAAATAGGAGGAAGGTTTATTTCACAAGTCTCTGCTTAAGGAAATACTATTTTTTTTTTTTTAAGACAAAGTTTCACTTTGTCGCCCTGGTAGAGTACTGTGGTGTCATTAGAAACCTCAAACTCTTGGGCTCAAGCGTTTCACGTGCCTCAGCCTCCTGAATAGCTGAAACTACAGGCACCTGCCACAACACTCAGATATTTTTTTAGAGAGGGAGGTCTCACTCTTGCTCAGGCTGGTCTTGAACTTGTGAGCTCAAGCAACCCACCTGCCTCAGCCTCCCAGAGTGCTGGGATTACAGATGTGAGCCACTGCGCCCGGCAGCAAATACTATTCTTGGTGATGGATCTCTCTACATACCTTCCTACCTATCTATAAAAATATTATTTTCAGTGCCCTACCAAAAAGAAAAAAAGTAGGACCAGATCATGAATGGCAATTCCTGGCATTCATAAAGCCACATTCATGGCAAACATTGCTGATCGGTTGTCCCCACACAGTGCAGACATTTCTTTCTTTTTATTTTGAGACAGGGTCTCACTGTGTTGCCCAGAGTAGAGTACTGTGGCGTCACAGCTCACCACAACCTCAAACTCTTGGGCTTAAGCGATTCTTTTGCGTCAGCCTCCCAAGTAGCTGGGGCTACAGGCGCCCGCCACAACACCCGGCTATTTTTTGGTTGTAGTTGTCATTGCTGTTTGGCAGGCCCAGGCTGGGTTCAATCCCACCAGCTCTGGTGTATGTGGCTGGCGCCCTAGCTGCTGAGCCGCAGGTGCTAAGGCCAGGGAGACGTTTCTGATTGACCACAGCCCTCCTTCCTGCAGAGCCTGCGTACAGCTTTAGGCTCTGTGGGGCTGTGCTGGGGGCAGCCCCCAGTTGATCTGAGCTGATACCTGTGACATTTCTGGACCACAGGTTCCTTTCACGAGAAGAGTGAGTGCTTTTGTTTCTCATTCTGATTGTCCAGGCAGGGAAAATGGGAACTGAGATGAGGGAGTCTGGAAAGCTGAGAAGGACCCATGCACAGGCAAGCCCAGGGAACCCAGCTGTCCCCACTGTGCCTGATGAGAGACCCACACTGGCGGGGAGCCAAGTCAGGGGCCACCTTACACCAGCCAGAGATGGAGCCATGGGCCAGAAGCCACTGTGTGTCGTGTCCCATGTGGATGAGAGTATGGACCTTGGGATAGGGGACAAAGAGAGAGCAGCTGGCAGGGGTGGAAGGGGTGAAGGAGACATAGGCCCTCCTGGGTCAGATTGCAGGAGGGAGGAGCAGTACCAGCTGGGGGCCGGGCAGATGCCAGAAGGGCCTTGTGGAGCCATCAGGTGCAGAGCAGGAAGCAGGAGGTGGCCAGGGCAGGTCTGGGGGATGGGAGCCAAGGGAGGAGAGGTAGGTGGGCCTTCCAGCCTCTCACATTTCCTCCTTGTTGAACTGGGCCTATTCCTTCACCTTCCTGATCCCTACACCCCATGTACCTTTCCCTCCCCCCACTTCCCCGCTCCCCCCGTAAGCAACTTCTAGGGCCCACAATCCCCAAGCAAATTATGGCAGAAACCATAGGTCCAGGTCTAGGATGAATTACCCACCACTGTCCTCATTACTGATCTCCTGGCTAAGGGGTTGGGGGTGTCAAAAAACACATTATGTATGTAAAAGGGGGCCAGAGAACTAATACTCATGTTCCAGACATTGTGCCAGGTATTTCCCACACATCATCTCTTATCACCTGGAATGACCCTACCAAAGAGATATCTTGTTCCTCATTTTCCTCATTAGGAAACTGAGGCTCAGGAAGGTTAGAAAATGCAGCTGATGGTTGGGAGAGCCAGGATTCAAACACGGGTGCAGCTGGCTCCAGAAGGTTTGGCACTTTGCAAATACAAGGCTGCATAGGAGAAGATTATACTACCAGAAACAAAAAACTAGCCAAATTCCCAGTGGTCAATTTAGAAAGAAAAACGTAGGGATGCCCAATCCATGCCTGTGATTGTGGGAGAAAGTGAAAAGCTCTTTGATTAGCTCTCATGGCGCATCCATGGGGCTGAGCAGCCAGGAGGAGTGGTTAGAGTTCCTGCTATCTGCAGGCCAGGATGGTCTTGCCCTTGCCTCCTGCCTCCTCCTGCCTCCCCCTAACCAAATCCCTCTTGCTGCCTCCACCGTCTGGGCTGATCTAGTGTCCCACTGCACTGGCATTTCACTGGCTTCCCTCATCCCCACCCCTATAACCCTGTGCCCCAGATCCAGCACCATCACCTCTGCTTGGCCTCCTCCTGGGCCTACCTGTCCCTACCACCTGCCTGGCTAATCCTTCCAGCTGCACACAACTGCCAGGCTGAGCTTGCTCAGGACCATACACCTGGCCTTGCCATGTGTCTGCTTAAACCTTCAGTGACTTTTTATTTCCAGAGAATGGCTGAAGTCCTTGGTGTGAATTTCCATGCCTTGGGGAGGTCCCATCTGCTCTTGGGCCTCGGTTGCCCCATCTGTGTATTGGGCAGTCAGATAGGATGAATTCTAAGTGTTCTCCTAGCCCTGATGTTCTGTGCTTCCAGGTGACACACAGAATGTGGCTTCAGGCCTGGGCTACAAGTATTTCACCTCAAAAGGTAGGGGCTGGGGGTGGGGAGTGAGGATGAGAGCAGGGACCACAACTGACTCATTTACTTTGGCACCTGCTGACCCCTCAGTTTGAAGTAATTCTGCTGCCCAAACCCCTAGACTCCTACACGTCCTTCAGAACCCCACTCAAGCATCTTCTGCTCTGGGAGGCCCTCTGATTTGTCCCAAGTATGAGTGACTACTTCCAACTACCATCCCTATCCTGAGACAGCTCTGTTATAACCATCTCTCATGGGCCAGACCCTGGGCTAGATTCTGGGGACATGGTGGTGATTACAATAGCCATGGAATAAAATTACCCGGAGCCCCATTAGCACAAGCCTTTATTCAGAAAAGGCAGAACCAAGAAGACTCTGAAACAGCCTTCTAATTCAGAGAAGGAGGGTAGAATAGAGCACTGGGCTCTAGCAGGGGGTGGGGTGGGGCAGCCAGAGTTCAGGTAGTTTCAGATATAGCTGGTTGAGGATGGTTTTTGGAAGAGTTGGGGATTATCCTTGCAGATCAGCCGTCACTGAGAAGGGGATAATTTGGATTTTATCAATGGGTAGGCGGGAGGGATGGCTGTGGGGACCAGAATGTGTAGGGGCGTTCAGAAGTGGAACATTCTGTCCTCAGGGTCTCTTCAAGGATGGCATTTATCAAGCATTTAGGTGCATCGTACTGTTTTCTAAGAATGTTGTGTTATAACTCACTGCATCCTTACAAAAATGCCATGGGGCGGTACTGTTCTTAGCTCCTTTTATAGATGGGACTGAGGCTTAGAGTGGTTAAGTCACTTGCCTATAATCAAGTACTAGAACACAGAGGAGTAAGGAGTAAACTCAGGCAGTATTTAGCACTCACATGGGCACAACTTGTTACAGCTTTTATTTTTTGAGACAGTCTCACTTTGTCACCCTCAATAGAGTGCGATGGAGTCACAGCTCACAGCAACCTCAAACTCTTGTGCTTAAGCTATTCTCTTGCCTCAGCCTCTCAAGCAGCTGGGAGTACAGGCACCCGTCACAACCCGGCTATTTTTAGAGACAAGGTCTTGCTCTGGCTCAGGTTGGTCTCAAACTCGTGAGCTCAAGCAATCCACCCACCTCCGCCTCCCAGAGTTCTGGGAATACAGATGTAAGCCACCAGGCCCCGCCTTCATTACAGTTTTTAGTGTGCGTACAACTAGTATGTCACACCATCTCATGGCAACCTAATAAGTCAGGGATGACAACAACTCTGACTTCTGTTTTGCAGTTGAGGCCAGGAGGCCCTGCCATGTCCCAGGCCACACAACGAATTTGGCAGAGGGGGAGGGAGTGTTGATTAAATTTGGGCTCACCACCAGCACCAGGCCTGGCCCCTGGGACAGCCTGGGGACATCCCCTTTGGTGATTTGCTCAGACATTTTCCACCACCAGGGCTATGACACACTGATGCTCCCATCATAAGGCTGGGGGGCTGTGCTGCGAGGCAGGAAGCGGTGCAGGTGGGGGGTACCCAGTGTACTATTCCAGGAAGTCAGGATGCAGAGGGGAGGGAGGAGCTGGCAGAAGACACATCATCCCCCATTCTTCCAGCAGCTGGCTGCATGCCAGGCACTGGCCGCAGAAAAGAGGCAAGAGGCGAGCTACTGCCCCCTCTGCCGAGCCGCCAGCCTATGGGGGAGGGAGTGACTGGGGAGGATGCAGACAGGTAAACCAGCAGTCACAACCCTCCCGTGGCATGGGAGAAAATCAGTCTGGTCCCATTGGCACTCTCCTTCTTGGGAAATGCTGCCGAGAACACCCCAGGAGGCAGAGTAGAACATTGTACAGGCTTCAGCAAGGCGGCTCAGCAGAGTTCAGCTAGTTTCGGAAATAGTTGGTTGAGGACAATTCTTGGAAGAGGGAAGAGATTTTCATTCATTTATTCATTCACTCAGCAACATTTCTGAGAGCCTGCTGTGGCTAGGGACACAGCAAGGACAAACTGCCATCCTGCTCTTGAAGGCACTTATGTCCCCTTGGGGCAGTGTGGGGCAGTGGTTATAGCCATAACTCTGGGCAACTGAGGTTAAATGTCCTGGTTCTGTGGCCTACCAGCTGTGACCTTGGGCAAATAGCTAAGCCTCTCTGTGCCTCAGTTTCCCCCTCTGTAAAAGGGGGAAGGCCAGGAAGATAAAGAAGTGAGTGCGTGTAAAGTACTCAGGAGAGAGGAGAGGGTTGTTGAGGAGCTAGATGGTGACAGGGCTGTAATGGCAGCCCAAGGGGCTGCAGGTGTGAATGCCACTGACCTGAGCTGGATGCCACTGTGGGGTGAGAGTCTCCGCCACTCTTGCCTACCCAGCCTCCTGTTCCCGATGGCCCAGCTCCCCCAAGCACCCGGATAGGTCTGGGGTGGGATAATGCTTTGAGGTGAGGCCTGAATCCCTGACGACAGACATCTAGGAGGTGTGGCAATGCTGAAGGACAGCTCTGCAGTTTTCCTCCTCCCCCCCAAATCCTGCTGTGTTACCTGCCGCTGGCTGAGTACAGAACAAGGGCATTATGTCTCTTCCAGTTTGGTCCCACCTGGTCCCTTTGATGAAGAGCTCAGACTCGTCATCTATAAAATGGGGTGAAGGATGCGAAGAGGAAGGATCTGTGTTACATCTAAGCTCCCTTTTGGCTGAGCTAGTCTGTTCTGTGACCTCTGGAAGGATGCTGATTAAAAAGACACAGCAAATTTGTCACTAGAGTCTTTCCCCAGCTCCCATCTCAATGTTAAATGCCCTGGACCAGCTACTGCTTGGAAGAACCTAATGTACCATGTTTGGTAGGCAACCCATGACGCAGTCATTGTGATGTGTTTGTTGACATCCTACTCTGCGTGCTGGACTATCCAAACTGGCTGCTTCGATTTGAGAGATCTGGGGGTGTTTGGAATGGACTTGGGTATTGGTGAACCCCGGTGTTTGAGTGAATGTCCCCGGCCAATAGTCCAGTGATTCTTGGAACAGGTTGTGTAGAAAAGCACCTGCTAGGACGATGCTCAGAGCAAACAGCTGGGAAAAAAATACACGCATGTTGGCAAGAGAATTCTATGGCTTGTGAGTTTTGCAAATGTGAAACTATTGATGAAATTTTGCTGCTGGGATTCCAAACCCAGATGCCAGTGGGGGTTGGGGGTTGGTAATAGCAACAGTGATGACAATACAGCGATGCGTAGTTGCCTTAGTCGCTGCAGATGCGGCTCTAAGTTCCTCACGTAAGTTGTCTCTTTTGATTTCCACAGCACCACCTAGGATTTTTGTCTCTAGGAGGAAACAGAGACGCAACAAGATCAAATAACCTGTAGTTCAAGGTCATGTGGCTAATAAGCATGGAGCCAGGACTCAAACCCAGGCTTCTGACTTTCGTAACACTTTGTAACCCATCCAAGTGTGACAATAGGGAATGGTGGGGTCTGTGGCAAACTGAAATTGCTCCAGGGTAGCCACCACTGATTGTTCCATGTGAGGAGGCAGGCCAGATCTTCTAAGTTTTTAAGGGAAGCAGGAAATTCCACTTGTTTATGCAAAGCATCCTTATTTTAGTTTTCGTTTTTTAAGCATCCTTATTTTAAAATATTGGCTGCTAATTTTACAAAAATGGAAAACAAGCAGGCCAAGTGAAATGTGTCTGCACACTAGATAGAGAAAAAGAAAGCCATCCAACTGGATTTGTTGTAAAGGTCATTTCTTCCTGAGCCCAGCTGGGCTGGGTGCTCTGTCCCCCAGGTCCCTGCTCTCTGAGCCTGGCTGTGACCCTCTCCAGGCCTTCAGCCTCATGACCCGTTATCCATCCCCGAATGCCAGCACCTGCCGTGGGCTGTTCATTGAATGTATATGTGGGGTGGTAAACAGGTGAAGAGAAGGAAGGAGAGAAGAAAGGGAGGAAGAACAGAGGGAAGAGGACAGTTACAGGTTCCGAGAAGCCCCCATGGACAGAAGAAGGGACAGAAACCAGCGGCATCAGGAGCACTCTCTGTGTACCAAGACAACAGAGGCTGATGACGCAGCTTATAGGGATAAGAGAGGAATTCAGTGAGACTCGAGAAAGTGCTGGGGCTTCCTATAAAAGGGCAGCAGGGTTCTCCATGGAGAGCCCTGGGTGCCTGTGATCTTGGACAGGGATCCCTTCAGGGGCAAGAGCCAGACCTGCAAATTGGCCTGTCTGCAGCAAGGGCTGTGCGTGCAACATTTGGAAGAAAAAAAAAAAGTTAAAAATTATAATTTTATGTCCTTTGGAAATTTTTATAAACTCTCTGCCTAAGGCCTGTGTGTATGGTAATGATATTGTTCTTTTATTTTCATTTTTAGAATGGATTTTTGGACAGTATACTGAGAAGAGCACGGGACTGGGAATCAGGTCACTTGGGTGCCAGTCCCAACTCTGCCTCCAAGGTGTGTGACCTTGGGTAGTCTCCACCCCGTCTCTGAGTCTCAGTCTGCCCCTCTGTTCCAGGAGCCTCTCCTGCTGGGACAAGGCAGTGGAGAAGAAGGTCAGACTGAGTGACACATGCAGTTTCCATTCCGTGACCCGGATGTGGTTTGAGGTGGCACCTCTCAAACCCCAACCCCTGATCAGATTCCGCATCCCTGACCGCCTGTCTGGGGAAGCAAAAAGGGGGCAGGGGAGGGGCCTGTGAGTTTGTCCCAGTGGCACCTTCAGACAGAGGCAGGATTCCAGGACCCTGGGCTGGGACAGACATGGTGGAGAGGGAAGGAGGGAAGGACACACAGACAGGAGAGGGTGGCACTGGGAAAGGGCCACCAGCTCTGAAGTCAGAGGGCCTGGGTTTGAATTCTAGCTCTCAGTGTTTCCTGGTTGCGTGACCTCGAGCTGATTACACCACTCTCTGAGCCTCCAGTTTCTCACCTGTCAAATGGGGAGAAATGACCATTTTTCTCACCTGGGTGAGGCCTGTCCTGGGCCTGCTTAACTGTAGTCATAGCATTTTATGGTCTAGAGGACCCTTAGGGACCTTGAGTCCCCGTTCACGGAGGAAGGTGGGCCACCGAGGGATTGACTCCTGAAAAGTTTTACACTTGAGTTGCTCACAGGCCACTTTGATGCATTCTTGCTTCTTAAAGCACCTAGGAGGTATCCCTAAGTATTGCTAAGGAGCCCTGAGGGCTGGGAGACAGGGGGGACCTAATGCCTGTCCCAATCTATCTCCCCAGGCTTGGCTGCTTTCTTCCAGAGGAGCCACTGAGCCTTGTTATTTTTCTTTTTCAGTGTTTTTCTTGTTCTTTTTGTGTGACCATGTTGAGGTCTGACACCACTTTACTGGGTGAGCAAGCGAGTTGCAGTGCATGTGGCATAGATTGGACAGAGGTGACAGAGGTGACGGAGTGGCTCACGGGACCCTGGCTAGGCGACCTTGGGAAAGATGTTCCCAGTGAGCAGCTTGGCTGTGAGTCCTTTCCTTCCAGCAGCAGGGCACCTCAGGCTCCCAAGACCTGCAGGAGGAAGGGCACAGGTCACACCTGTGTTTCTATGGCAGCAGCTCAGGTGTAGAGAGGTGACTCGGGGACTCAGGCCCACGTGGATACTTTGGAACACTGGTCCGCATCATTGTCAACAGCCAGCCTGCTGCTGCCTCCTCGCCCCACCTGTTAAAGGTTGAATTTTGTCCCCCCAAATGACGTATTGAAGTCCCTGTGTGTCTGTGTCTCAGTGTCCAATTTCTTTCCTTTTTTAAAGACACTAGTCATGGCTCGGCACCCGTGGCACAGTGGTTACAGAGCCAGCCACATGCACAGGAGCTGGCGGGTTCAAACCTGGCCTGGGCCAGCTAAACAATAATGACAACTGCAATAAAAAAATAGCCGTTTGTGGCAGGTGCCTTTAGTCCCAGCTACTTGGGAGGCTGAGGCAAGATCGCTTAAGCCCAAGAGTTGAAGGTTGCTGTGAGCTGTGATGCTGCGGCCCTCACTGAGGGTGACATAGTGAGATTCTGTCTCAAAAAAAAAAAAAAAAAACAAATTAAAAAAAAAAAGACACTAGTCGTACTGAATTTAGGGTCTACCCTAACCCAATATAACCTCATCTTAACTTGCTCATATCTGCAAAGACCTTATTTCCAAATAATGTCACATTCACCTCTTCATCTTGGGTGGGGAGAGTCCAACCCACTTTGGAGAAGGCCCTTTGCTAAGCTGAGTCTCTCTCTCTCTGTCTCTGAAACCCTCTGGGGAGGCCCGGGGTTTGCGGTGAGAAGGTGAGGGGGTAGGCTCTGAGCGTCCCAGCCAGACGCTGTCTAGACAGTGTCTGGAAGGATGAGCTCTTTTAGGTTCCAGGATGGGTCATTAGCTTCCCAGACCTGCTTTAACCAACAAGGAGACTTAAAACAACAGATATTTATTCTCCCCGAGTTCTGGAGGCTAGAAGTCCAAAATCAAGCTGTCAGCATGACCATGACCTCTGTCTGAAGGCTCTAAGGGAGGAACCTCCCAAGTAGTGGGGACTGCAGGCACATGCCACCATGCCCAGCTAAATCTTAAAATTCTCAGTAGAGACAATGTCTCCCTATGTTGCCCAGGCTGGTCTTGAACTGGCCACAGAATATCTTCCAGCCTTGGTCTCCCTTAGGGCCAGGGTTACAGGTGTGAGCCACTACACCCCACCCATGGTGATTCTTCAACTCCTCACCCTGTCACCTTAGCTGCTATGCTAACTCCTCCGGCAATGGAAGAGAAAAGGGACTATTATTATTATTTGAGAGGGATTTTAATGTATTTTATATATATATATATATATATATATATTTGTTCAGGTATAATTTACCTAAGTGAAATTCATCCTTCTAAGGCTCTGTTTCTATGAATACCATCATGTCACCACTACCACGATCAAATGTAGAATCGTTCCCTCACCACAGGAAGTTCTGAGCTCCTTTGCAGTCAGTCCCCTCCTCCCGTCCCCTCTTCCCGTCCCCAGCCACTGGCAATCACTGATCCGGTTTCTGCTCCTCTGCTTTTGCCACATCTAAAATGTTATATAAATGGAATCATATATTATGAAGCTTTTTGCGCCTGGCTTCTTTCACTTGGTGTAATACTGCTGAGATTCATCTGTGCTGTTTTATGTATTAGTAATTCATCGCTTTTTATCGTGGAGTAGTTGTTTATTTACGCATGCACCACGATTTATTTGTCCACTCACCAGTTGATAAACATTTGAGTTGTTTCCAGCTTTTGAGAATTGTGAACAAAGTTACCATGAACATTTGGGTGTAGAAATGAAGCAGGAGGCAGGAAGAAGTCCTCATGGCGATGTGACAACCAAGGCAGAGATTGGAGGGACGCGTCTCCGAGCCAGGAATCACCAAGGACCTCCAGAACGACCAGAAGGCAGGGAGAGGCCGGGAAGGATTCTTTCCCAGAGCCTTCAGGGAGGGAATGAACCTGCCAACACTTTGATTGCAGACATCTGGCCCCAGAGCTGTTGGAGAATAAATTCTTGTTGTTTTAAACCACCGGTTTGTGATAATTTGGAAACCACAACATTCCCCATCAAAGAGAGCAGGCCGGAGGCTCTGCTCTGCCTGTAGTAAGACCTGGAGAAGGTCAACGTCTCCTCTCGGACCCTCAGTCTCGTCTTCTGCTGAGTGGAGACATATATTCCCACTCTAAAGCCTGACTTGAGGCACCTATGTGATCGGATATGTTTATGAAGGGCCTTGCTCTAAAAATCCTTCCTGAGTTGTCATCGAAGGAGTTCGTAGTAACTGTCATTTGGTCACTCAACAAATATTTATTCCTCCTGTGTGCCAGGCACTGTTCTAGGCTGGGATCTAACGAAGGGCAAGACAGATAAGGCCTTGACTTCAGGGGGCTCACAGTCTAAAGAGGGTGGGGACAGCAGAAGGGAAGGGAGTAGACCACTAAACTGGATGATTTCAGAGAATAAGCGCTGTGACTTGGTGGAGGGGAAGGGTTCTGTACCTACAGGCTGGGTTATTGGAGGTCTTACAGCCAGGGCCGTCCTTGAGCTCAGAGAGGTGCCCTCCAGCCCCATGGTGCTTGAGGTCCTATCTTATTCCACTCCATCATCTTACCTGAAGGTCTCTGATTTAAAAAATGCAGACATCTGGGTCTTCAGTCTCTTCAGTGGACAATGAGTAAATGCAAATGCCTACTGTGTGCAGGGCCCTGGGAGGAAGGTGAACACACAGACAGGTTCTCTACAGCATCTACCTGGCACCAGTGCAATGAGTGTTATGTTAGTCGGCCAGGGCTGCCACAACAAAGTGCCACCAACGGGGAGGCTTAAACAGCTGGAATTACCATCTCACAGTTCTGGAGGCTGGAAGTCCAAGATCAAGGTAGTTCCTCAGTGTCTGTGGTTTGATGGCAATCTTTGGGGTTCCTCGGCTTGTGGAAGTATCACCGCTCTCTGCCTTCACGTTCCCATGGGATTCTCCCTGTGCACATGTGTGTTTCTGTCTCCAAATGTCCCTTTTTTTTAAAGACACAGTCATATTTGATTAGGGGCCCACCCTATGTCTTCCCCCCACCAACAGCCCAGCTTTATCATCCTGTGGCAGCCTGGGGACGTCTTTCCGGGCCACTAGCAGGAGGGACTGGGATTTCAGCCAAGTCCTGTGACTCTAAGCTGGATCTCTGGGTATGGTGGGCAGACGCCAGCTGGTCTCTTCCTTGTCCTGCTGGGTCAAGCCTGCTGTGCCTCCCTGGCCTCCAAGCCTCACCTCAGCAGGCCTCCAGGTGGTTTCTCTGTCTCTGGGGCCCAAGGAGACTGAGGCCCAGTATTGGCGTGACCCACAGATTCCTAGGAAACAGCAAAGCCTGTGTGTAAACTTGTCCCTCTGCTGCGGACGAGAGCATCGAGCCCTACGCTTACCCTTGTTGACAGAGGGAAGCTCTGATGCCTCTCCACACACAGCTCCCCGGGACCCTGGGACCCTCGGCCTGAGCTTTCAAACACTCCCTCAACATTTTGCTGTTCCCTGGCAGGCCCTTCCCCCAGGCCATGGCTGATCAATTGGGTAGTCTCAGTACAGAGGACACTGATTGTGCAAGACCCACTCTTCAGACCGTCCAGCTACCAGGTGGCTCCAGCAGGGGCCTGGGCCTTTTGGCCTTGCAAAGGACAAGGTGGGACACAGAGCAGGGCTTTTGGTGTCTAGGCCGCCCCACACACACATTGTCGCTGCTCCGTCCCAAGCACCTGTCCCTTGGAAAGTTTGCAAGGTAGGGGCCAGGGCCTGAGAAGAGGGCAGCTTGGAGGATGAGGGAAAATTATAAGGGGATGAAGTGAGGGACATGGGGTAGGATCACAGGTCAGGGTCAGACCCATGGGCAGGGCTGAAGAACAGGAGAAGGAGAGGAAGGCATCCCCCATCCAGGATCCTAAGCAGCCCCATGGTGTGTGTGCCCCTTGCCCTGCCCAGCCCTTGTCCTTGTGGGGACGCTGCTGTGCCAAGCTCGTGGGCAGATGTGGTGGGCATGGGCCTTCACACCTCAGGACACACGTGCAACCACACCCACACACGCAGAAACACAGAAATTACACGCCAGAGAGTGAGGGCCTGAAACAGAGTTGAAGAGCCGCACAGGGAGGCATCGCTCACGCAGCCTGTCTCTACCTGGTCTCCAGTGTACACTCTGACCTGACCTCAATGTCCAGGGTGTCACCCTGTGACCAAGAGGATACTCTGCTAGGCACCCCGCACAATACTGGGCCTTCACGTTCACCTTTTCTTGTTATCAAGTAGGGCCTAATTCTCTGCATTTTCCAGACCAGGAAACAGCTCACAAGTCAGGGAACCTGCCCAGCTTCCTACACTGACAACCCTGTGAGCCTCCCCACAGAGCACACCCCAAACCCCAACCTGTCCCACCCAGAGGCACCCACACTTCACATACACCTCACATTCCACACATGCCTCGCACTCCACACACCTCACACTCCACACACCTCACACTCCACATACCTCACACTCCATGCATGCCTCACATTTCACACATGCCTCACTCTGCACACACGCCTCATGCTCTGTACTCACCCCACACTCCACACATGCCCCATAGTCCACACACGCCTCCTGCTCCACATACATCTCAGACTCCACATACCTCATACTCCATACACCTCACACTCCACACATACTTCATGTTCTGTACACACCTCACACTCCATGCATACCTCATGCTTCGTGCATGCCTCACACTCCACACACACATGCCCTCCACATTGTGAGCATGTACACACACATTCATACACACACATGCACATGCCTCATTCCACACCATATGTCCTCACACACACCTCTTACATTGTGCACAACCCAGCCCCCACGCTGCACACACATGGGCAGTCCACACACACCACACACTCTACACCCCATACACATATCCCACCCAACCTGGAAGCCACGTGCACATGGCGCCTCTGGCACGCTCACCACATTCTGGCCTCAGAACACACACTCACTGAAAGTCAACCCCTTACTGAGCCAAACACCCGTCCACACCCCAGGAAACCCAGGTGCCCATGCTTTCACACACAGGTCACCCAGCCCTGCAGCAGCACTGCCACAGAGCAACAGTGTCAGCCACACTCGTAATGTAAATTTTCTAGTAGTCACTTAAAGTCTGCAAAAAGAAGCAGGTGAAGTTAATTTTAATAATAAATGTTATTCAACCCAAGACAGCCCAAATGTTATCATTTGGACCCACAGTGGATACAGAAACTTTTGCGACATTTACATCCTTTGTTTGCACTCAGTGCTGGAAGCCTGGGGTGCATCTCACCTGCGCAGTCACAGCCTGAGTGCCTGAGAGCCACAGGTGGTCAAGGGCCACTGTAAGGATAGGGTAGGAATTCAAATCATTCCCAGCTAAATTGAGAATGGCGTCAAGCCCCACCCCCACCTCCACTTTCTCCTCTTCAGTACCCAGACTGCATGAGCCCAGCCTCTTTTCTCTCTTGGGCCCATGGCTCCTCTGGTCTCATCTGTCCAGGTAAGCACAGGACGTGAGTCCCTGCTCTTACCTGCGTGGGCCTCTGCACAGCCCCCAGTCCTGGCCTCTCCCACCTCATGCTCTCAGGGACCGGGGTCTGTAACTAGGCAGGAATGTCACCAGGCAACAGGCCCCGGGGGAGAGCTCAGGTCTCCCGCACCTGCCCGCCAGCCTCCGGGGTGCCACGGGGCGGGCACTGCCTATCTCCTGCCTCTGGCCTGTTTACGTGTGCTCAGTCACAGTGCTGTCCTGGATCCAGCAGGAAGCCCATGGAGCCTGGGGCCACAGGCCACAGGGGACAAGGGCCAGACACCCCGGCCATGGCTCCAGGCCATTGATCCAGCCCAGGCCGGCCAGGAGGGGGTTGGGAGACCTTGGCCTAGACAAACAGAGGCTCCTGAGGCCTGCGTGCAGGCCCTGCACCTACCTGCCACTCCCAAAGGTAAGTGAGGGGGGGTCTCTAGGACTGGGGACCAGGACCTATGGATGACCTGGTGACTGTGTCCACTCTGAGAGCTAGGCCTGACCTCTGGGGACTGAGCCACTTCCTCTGCTCTGAGGCCAGATTTGCAGGACCTCATCAGCCAGAGAGTGACCAGTGAGCAGAAGGTGAGGGGTCCACAGAGCTGGGCTGGGGAGACACGGTGGAGCAAGGCCAGGTGTGTAGAGGTGGTGCTGGCTGCAGGGTGGCCTGGGATTTAGGCCGGCAGGGACGGGGGAGGGGAGAGGCCTGATTTAGCCAGATGAGCACCCTACCCCCACCCACAGGACTAGACATGCTGCCCTCTCCATACCCAGGTTCTCCCCTGACCTCCCGCTGTGGGAGACAGGCACAGAGCTCCCCATTGCACCCGTGTACTGACCTTGGCACAGAACCGTGGGCTCACGGGCCTCAGTTGGCATGTGTGTGTGCATGCACATGTGTGTGAACACATGTATGCATGAAGTGAAGGTGTGCATCCGTGAGTTTCTGTGTCATGAATAGATGTGTGTGTGTAGCCCTCGGTTTGTCTCTGCCATCTGTGTGTGAGTCTGTGAGTTTTTATATGTGAGGAGGGGATTCCCACAGTCCTCCACTCTCTCAGGGACACCCAGTTACAGTAGCTTCTGCCAGGGCTTTGCTCTGGCTCTGATGGCCTCTCTGAAAGGTGCCCCCATGGTCCTAGATCAGAATCAGGAATAACCAGAGAATCTGTGGGCCCTGTGCAAAGCTCACATGGCAGTGTGTATAAAGCACTGGAAATAGTCAAAATCATGGTCAGGTGTTGTGGCTTCTGTTCCCGAGTCCCCATGGCTCTAGGAGTCATCCCCAAACAGCTCCTTGGTGGTCCACACTCAGAGTTAATGAGGGGTGTGGCCTCCTCAGGTGGAGAGAGGGTGAGAGCTGGCCCACCACCTGGGTTCTCTCTAGTCCAGCCACTCTGGGCAGGTTGTGGGGGACAGCCACTGCAGACACAGATGGCCAGCTCAGGATAAAGAGGCAGCCCTGTACTTCCTGTCACTCACCTGTCTCTTGCCTCTTTCTCACCAGGGATGCTGTAGACATTTGGGGTAGTGTGTGAGGCTCTCCCACCCATGGCAGTACATTCACCAGACCCCGGCCCCCTAAAAGCCTGTAGGGCCCATCCTACACGTAGGGCTGACTATCCTACAGCTAAAGGGTGGAGAGGACGGCCCTGCCTAGTGAGAATGCCCTGCAGGTCCTCCATTCCTTGCATCTGTTGGAAGCCACTCGAGAGGGTCCCTGTGGCTAGCTGCCAGAGAAACTTAGCTGGGAACAGTGCCATGTGGAGCTGCAGGGAGCAGGGAGGACAGAGGAAGGCTGGGGCCCCACACACGCATCTGGGAGGACTTTGAGCATCACCGAGGAGCCACATTTTCAGGAATAACCCAAGATGAGCCCAAAGGAAGCACCAGTGGCATTTATGGATGTCTGAGTGGTAGGTGGGTGGGTGAAGGGCCTTCTCTGTGCTGTGGGCAAACCTGCCCAGAGGACAAAGACATTCAGATGTTTGTTTAGATGGGTCTGACACAGAGCTTCAGCCCCCAGCACTGAGAAGGGTGACATTTAGTTGTTATTTAATCACCAATTGTTAATTAACAGTTAATTTGCAAATAGCATCCCAAAATAGTGGAAAAAACAGGGAGTCAGGCACCCGGACTCAACCCCCACTTACCTGCAGTGTGACCTTGGGCAAGCGGCTTAGACTCTTTGGGCTTCAATTTTTTTCATCTGTAAAATGTGGCCTGTAGTGAAGGCCAGATATTCAAATGGCATTGGGAAGCTGAGGCTAGGAAAACCCTACACTGAATTGTAGCTACAGCCCTCTGGGTCTCAGATTCCTTATCTGTCCAATGGGGACAGAACCTCGAAGAGGAAGCAGAGATTTAAATGAGATAATGAGTGGAAAATGTCCTTACAAAGTGGGCCCCAGGCAGAAAAACACACAGGATTGGTCCCCAATCCCCAGGACCTGAGGATTAAATGAGAAATGTTTCATGAAGGCATTAAATCAGTGGATCTCAACCTTCCTAATGCCGCCATCTATTTTCATTGTTACAAAGGGGTTGCGATCCACAGGTTGAGAACTATTGCATTAAATGAATGTTAGATTTTGTCCCCTTCCTCAGCCCCAGGAGACTTTGAGAGAGTAGTGAAGTGACAGGGACAGTAACCCTAAAGGAGGCAATCCCTGGCCCAGCACAGTGCTGGCTCTGGGTTCTGGTAGCTAAGGACATTGGCCATGATGGTGATTGAGGGAAAGAAAAGCATTCCCTCTCTGGAAGGAAAGCGAGGGGAAGAGAAGCTGTACTCCTGTGAGGTGCAGCCTTCGGGCTTGGCGTTCATGGGTTCAGGCACTGAACCTGCCTGTCCTCTGACTGTAGGGAGCACAGAGGGTATGAAGGTGGGCTTCTTGAGTCCAGCTCCGTGTAAGCCACTCTAAGACCTGCTTTCCTCCTCTGTGAGCTGGCTCAGTGCCCACTGTCACTGCCACCTGGGGTTATTACCCTGCCACTCCAAAAGGCAGGGGTGCTGTCTTGCTCCTGTGCACCGTTGGTGCTCAGCAAAGCTCCCTTGCAAATGCAGAGGCTGTCTCCAACTCTGATCTGTTTCCCCGCCAGGATGCCCATGGCTGAAGCCCCCCAAGCGGCTGGTGGGCAGAGCGATGGAGGTGATGGTGAGGAAGCAGAGCCAGAGAGGGTGTTCAAGGCCCCCGAGGACACCAAGAGAAAAGCCCAGAACTACCTCCGCCTGACGCCCCTGTGGCTGGCCCTGATCGTGCTGGTGTCAGTGGGGGTGCTGCTCTGGTACTTCCTAGGTAATGATGTGGGCCCCCTAGGAAAGGCACCTGGTGGGGGGGGGGAGGTTGGGGAGGCCATGAAGAGCACAGCAGGACAGATGTGGATCCTAGGTCTGTGGTTTGTCAATGCTTAGCAACTTGCTGTGTGACCTTGGGCAAGACATTTCCTCTCTCTGAGTTTCCTTCTATGGCCCTCAAGGTGACAATGCTGCTGGACCCTGTTCCAGGTCCCGTGGCTGGGGTCTGCTCCTTGCTTGGACCAAGTGCCCTGCAGCTCCCCGCAGGCTGGAAAAGGAGGGCTTTCTTAGCACCAGTTTTTGTGAACCAATAAGCCTAAGTAGTGTGAATGCTGCCCTCTCCCCTTGCCTGCAGTCCTTCTGGGTTGCCCCGACCCTCAGAGCCACCCCACTCGGCTGGAGGAGGCCCAGAGGCACTGGTGATGCCTGGTGTCAATTAGTGCCTCTGCCCACTGAGCCCAGCCTGGGTGCTCCTCCAGGGTGGGGACTACAGCTCTATCTGCTCTGGGTATCCCGGGCCCAGCATGAATGGGGGAGGAAGGGGAGAACTAGGGAGCAGGTGACCTTGGGGGTCTCTCCTGTGTCTCTAACCCTGGCCCTCCCTCCCCAATATCACAGCCATCAATCAGTCCCCTGGAGCCCCAGGAGAAATGGGCCCTCACTGGCCTTCCATGGGTGGGTTCATAGAATAAAATGCTCCTGGGCCTCTGCTATCTTTCTTTGAAACCAATGGAGACAGTATCTCTTTCCTTCAGCTCTTGGCAATGGGAAGTAATGAAAAACCACAGTAGATGGTGTCCATAAAAATGTTCCCTGCACACTGTAGAAGACCCATTCTGTGCTGGGCACCTCCTGTGTGCCAGATTCTGGGGCAGCCCTGCCCTGGTGACTTAGATATGGAGTTAGACAGGACAATTATACTAACACACAGCACATGCTAGGATAGAGGAAGCTGAGGGACTAGGAAACCACAGCAGGGACAACCCCGCTTGCCCAAATGAGCAAGAATCCATTAAACATTTAACCCCATTAAACATTCTGCACAAGTTAGATGGTAATCTTACTGCCTGAATCTCCCTGTGGAATTGCAGGCCTATTGAAAGGAACCCAGGGATCAGCCTTAGAACAGTGGAGATAAATCTATGTAGGCGCCTCTGCTCCAAAGGGGGCCAGGGTGGGGAGATCTCTGGAACCAGCCTCCAGGCGTGATGCTGTTGGGAAGCCTAAGTTGGACGTGGATCCACTTGCAGTGACTCGTAGAGATTCCACTCAAAGCTGAGCAACGCGGGCAGGGAGGAGATGCTGTGTGCATTTCACCATTGGCGGGAAGCCAGCGCCCCAAATAGCACAGGGCTGTGGAGGCCTCCTTGGGTAGCGGGATAATTAATCTTAGGGTAAAGCACAGGGCACTGGCCTGGAAGGCCAGGAGTTCTGTGGGGCTGAGGACCCAATGGGTGAGTGCTCCCTAACCTCAGCTAGGGGAAGCCGACACCCCGCACTCCCACCCCACCTCCTGGCCAGGGATCAGGGGTAGAGGAGGCACTTTGGGAGCCATGTGAACTAGCAGCTTCCCCCACTGGGACCAGGCTGTGCTCCTGCTGCTGAACTCTCGCCTGACTGCAGTCACCTTCCCGCAGCCCTCCCTGCCACTGCCTTGGCCTCCCTAGAGCCTTGCTCTGTGTAACAGCAGAGGGACCATTTCATAAAGCAAAGCTAGTCATCTAACTTTTCTGCTTAAAACTCCTGAGACTCCCATCTCACTCAGGGTAAAAGCCCAAGTGCTCCCAGGGCTGCCATGCCCCGCGTGGCCGTGCCCTTCCCTTCCTCTTCTCAGCTTCTCCTGCTCTCACTCCTCACTGCTCTTCAAACACAGCACAGCCCCCACGCCTCTGGGCCTTTGCACTTGCAAAGATAGACACTACCTTCATCCCTGGCCCCCACATTGCCCTCCCACCACTCCAGCCCCTGGTTTCCGTGGCACTCGCTGGCTCTACCTGTACAGACTGAGCATGCTTTTTATTGTGTCTTCCTCACTGGACTTGAACTTGCGGGAGAGCAGTGTTGTTCTGTTGCTGATATTTTGATATATTCGCACATGCTTTAGACCACTCCTACACACAGGAGGTCCTCAATAAATGTTGAGTAAAAGAATAAATGAATGAATAGGGGTATAACCCAGGGCTGTGAATCTGCTGTCTTCCCATCAGTCAAAATGGTCTCGGTGAATCAGAAATCTGATGACATCATCCCCGTTTTGATCTTTCGTGGTTTCCCTTGTTCATCAGATAAAGACTAAAACCTGCCTTGCTGGTGCCCCAGCCTCTCTCGTCCCTCCCCTTCTCTGATTGCTCCAGTCACACCAACTGTGAGCCCCCTGCTCACCAGGCCCCTGTGCCTCGGGCCTTCACACATTCTGACCCTTTGGCCTTAAGGGTACTTCCTTCTCCCTTGTCTTCTCTGTATGGTCCCCCAGACCTCGCATCTCAGCTGGAGGGTCATTCTTGCCTGCTGGGCTTCTTTGTCAGGTCTCCTTAATAGCACCCTGTGCTTTTCCTTGGTGGCCCTCCTCATGGATCCCACACGCTGGGGGGTTACTGGAATAAGGATCAACTAGTGCACCCACATAGTGTACGCTTAGCTCGTACTGGACAACCTGGTGAACGGAAGGCTTCATAGAGATGCTGACCCACAACCTTGGCCTTCTGGGTCTGATAGGTTCCTTGGACTGCCTGCCATTCATGTCCTACACTGGTCACTGTGCAACAAACAGTCTTTTGCTGTGAACCTGTGAGCCACCATCGTCTATGGGCCTCTCTCCTCTCTGGCACCTTACAGCCAGTTTCTCATCCAAGAAACTTTGGATGGCCATGATGCAAATACCAATGACAAAGATGATGACGATGATGATGGAAGCTGAGTCACGGAGCTTGGGGGTGGCAGGAGAAGGCATGGGAGAAGCAGGAGCCTTTCTCACCTGCCTCCTCGGTTAACCCTGCTGTATTCTTCCTGGGCAGGGTACAAGGCAGAGGCCACAGTCAGCCAGGTGTACGCTGGCAGCCTCCGCGTGCTCAATCGCCACTTCTCCCAGGATTTCGCCCACCGGGAGTCCAGTGCCTTTCGCAGCGAAACTGCCAAAGCCCAGAAGATGGTAGGAAAGGGTTTTAGAGATGAGACACAGGGAATGAGGGAGCAAGAAGGGAGGGGGAGGGGTCCAATCAGGTCAAGCCAATGGGCAGCCCATCAGGAGCACACTCCGGGAGCATGGCCTGTTCTGTGTACCAGGAAAGGGATGTGGTCTAGAGTGGCGGGAAAGTCAGTGGGTGCTTGCCGGTACCTCTTACTAGGGCAGAGAATGTGTGGCCTTAGGGAAGGCCACAGAGTAGTTGCTGCTCTAGGAGCCCCACCTGCCCTTCCCTCACTGGGCAGCAGCTCAGTGCATGGGGCTGGTCTGCCGCTAGCACTTTCCACTTAGGCCACAGGACCCCTGCCAGCAGGGTAGGCCAGAGTGCCAGGGAGTTATTGTCAGTGGCACCTCTCAGTGGTAATGGGTGGATAAATACCCCAAGTTCCTTGGCCCTGGTGGGAGCCAGTTCTGAGGCTGTCCCATGCCGTTTCACAGGGTGCCCTCTTGAGCTGAGCCTCAGATTCCCAGCCCCTCAAGGCCATGCCTTAAGAGCCTGTGTTGGCTGGGAGGCGCCTGTGGGTAGGGCACGGCCATATACACCAAGGCTGGTGGGTTCAAACCCAGCCCGGGCCAGCTAAAACAACAATGATTACTGAAACAACAACAACAACAAAAATAGCCGGGCATTGTTGAGGGCACCTATAGTCCCAGCTACTTGGGAGGCTGAGGCAAAAGAATCACTTAAGCCCTAGAGTTTGAGGTGAGGTTGCTGTGAGCTGTGACGCCACAGCACTCTACCGAGGGAGGCAGCTTGAGACTCTTCCAGGGTTGGTATGAAATTGAGATAAGATGGCCATTATTTCCATGCCATTCAAAGGGCTCAGGAGCCCCTGCCCACCTTGGTGCTATAGTTGGAAATGTGCAAATACTCCAATCAGCTGAAATCCCCATTGGAGCAGGAGCTGTGTGTCCCAGGCTGCTGGGAGGAGGGGCAGAGGGGACCCAGGAGCCCAGCGGGGCTATTCAGAATTGGGGAGTGACCTTGACAAGGGGCAAGGAGGACACTGGGGTTCTGGTGGAGGCAAGAGCCAGGTGTGGGGGAAGGAGAAAAAGGTGGGTGGGGCGTGAGGTTTGTCCCCTGGCTGGGCACTGATTACTGATTGACCATGAGCAAGCCTCTCCACCCTTAGGCTCCTGTGTTAAGCAGGGTTACCTCGGGAGCAAAGGTAGGAAGCTGGTGCTATCTGCCCCGTGCAGAGTCCCCAGGGGGCTCTGTCTTCCCTCCTCACAGCTCAAGGAGCTCCTTGCCAGCACCCGCCTGGGAACTTACTACAACTCCAGCTCTGTCTACGCCTTGGGGTGAGTTGTCCCTGGCCCCGATCAGCCCATGCTAGAACCTCAGACCCAAAGAATAGGAGGGGACCCCATGGGCTTCTGGTGCCATTTTTAAAATGGGGGAACTAAGGCATGGACAAAGAAACTGGTATCCCGCATGTGACCTCCCTTTACTCAGCTTGGTTTCTTCATCTGTAGAATGGGTGTGGCAGGGTTAGACTAGATGATGACTGTGACGTGCTAATCAAGGGCCAGACATGCATGAGGTGGGGCCATGAGGCCATGTAGGGTTGGGAAGAATTAAGAGCAAGTGACCCCATCACTTACGGCATTGACTGTGGCACATAACCCAACCTTCTGTGCCTCAGTTTTCTCACCTGTAAGATGGGGATGGTGAAAGCACCTTCCTCAGAGGTTGCACAGGAGGGGGGAGAGCACTGCCTGGACTGTAGAGAGCGTCCAGCATGCCTGGGGCCACCGTTGGTTTTACCCAACTGGACCTGGGGCTGGGCGGAGGCCAGACTTCAGGCTTCTTCCCTGGCCCCTCTCACTTCTGCCTGTCTTAGGGAGGGACCCCTCACCTGCTTCTTCTGGTTCATTCTCCAAATCCCCGAGCACCGCCGGCCAATGCTGGGCCCCGAGGTGGTGCGGGCGCTGCTGGTGGAGGAGCTGCTGTCCACGGCCAACAGCTCGGCCCCCGCCCGCTACAGGGCCGAGTATGAGGTGGACCCCGAGGGCCTGGTCATCCTGGGTCAGTACTGGGAGGAGAATGTGGGGTCAGCCTGGCCAGGCTGGGGGAGATGAGATGGGGGCAGGGCCTGGGAAAGTCACCTGCCGGGGCTGGGAAGCACTTAGGGTGGGCTCCCCAGTGGCCCAGAGCCAGGACTGAAGGGTGGGGCAGGGGCATCTAGGGTAAATCTCAGACAAGGCCAGCTCTAATAGTCTCCTCTATTTTTGTATTTTTTGGCAGTTTATTTTTATTCATTTTGTCCTTGTTTATTTGTCTGTTCATTTCCTTTTGACAGAAGCCAGCGTGAAAGATATAGTTGCACTGAATTCCACGCTGGGTATGAGACTTTTATGTTTCTCCTCATTTTCCTTTTGAGTTGGTGTTTTTCTTGGCTTGGCTGAGAGTCAGGGGGGGCCACATGGCTCCTATAGAGGGTGCAGGGAGCCCTGGCCTGGAGGTTCCCAGGAGGTGCTGTGGCAGGCTGGAAGACAGGTCCTAAGCAAGGCGTGGGGCCTGTGGGAGCGGGGGAGGTGGTGCTGTGCACGTGTGTCTGTGTGTGTGTCTTGTAGATGGGTGTGCATTTGTTGCCTGGGTAGGTGTGAGGTGAGTTGCAGATTTAGTCACACATAACGTGACTTTGCTTGTCTATCGCTTGATTCAACTTGCCCACAAGCCACCATTTCCACTGATTGTAGAAAATTATCTTGCTGACTCAACGTGTATCAGTCACTTTGGGTTTAAAACTTGGTCTTTTGGAGGTAATGATTCTGCTGCATTCAAGAATACTCCCTCCATACTCCCTTCTCAGCTAGGCTAATTGGCCCTCCCTTCCCCCCTGGTGCCACCTTGTTAGAGTCCCTTGCCTTTCTCCAGGAGATCCCATGGTCTTCTGTTGAGCCCTGAGAAGTAAAACATCCAGCAGAGCTACCTTTCTGCACAATGCCAGGAGGCGATGTTCACCTCGTAGTCTGTGGGACTGGCAATGTCTAGAGTTGTGCAGTGCACCACCTGGGCTACTGTACCCTAAGAACCAGAGAACAAGCCCCTGAATTCTCAAATTTCTCCTACACTAAGTCTCCCCAGATACTTTGTGGGAGTGAGCACCTCAACCCCTTCTTGGGAAGGGAGTTAGACTGTAAATCCTAGTCACACTCTTTCTGACCTTTCTCTCTTCCCATCCGGCTGATCAGATGCTTACTTCCTCAGTGAGTGGAGGTGATGATGTCCAAGTCAATTTTCAAAAAGTAAAAACCACAATTCTCATACAAAGATAAAGTGAGCATGTGTCAAAAGTTTATTTAGTCCATTAATGAGGGAGCCAGTGGGATGGTAAAGAACACGAGAAACTGATCTATCCTCTATCTATCATCTATCTGTAGTGGATAAAAGGAATTGTTGGAGTAAGATTACCAACTGAGATATGAAGCTGGCTAGTGTCCTACCTACCGGGCAATGAAACTCTGACCTTTGGTGTTATCTTTTCTAGAGAACCGAAATAATTTACAGCTTTATTAGTCTTCTAAAAGTTAACTGTAACTGGTAGAGTGGAAAGCTTAGTAGGTGCTCACAGCATGGAGGAGAAGATTAAGATTTAAAAAGTATAACGTTTATTTTATCTCCTTAGAAGGAGAGGGAGACTGAGGGAGTGGGGAAAGAGAAAGAAAAGAGAACAGGGAGACAGCCTGGCATCCCAAAGAAGGGGGACAAAATGCCAGCCCTGAGGTCAAGTGGCATGTGAATTTAAGGGGGACAAAGAAAAAAACTCATTGTAGCCAAATTCATAGGATAGTATAAAAGTGCTCCATCATTCCCGTTTTCTTAGCGGCTGGTGATAGGCAGCTTTCTTGCCACTGGAGACATATTTATCACTGGTTTTCTGGTCCTGAGAACCGGCACTCACACCCTATTGTTTGTCCAGGAGCTCCAAGCCTGAGAAACAGCGTTCTCAAAAGTAGTGCGCTGGTGGATGCAAAAAGAAAGATTCACATTTCCTTTCCATCTGCTCTTTTCAGTGGTTTGTGAAAACAGAACTCCACAGGGTGCCTGCTAGCAAGAGAGGCCCAGATCAGAGAGAGAGGGGGCGTGCTTGATTTTTAGCCCGTACTGAAAAAATTATGAGTTCATAATTTCTCTCTTATATCACTATCAAGACCAAAACCATCCTTTCATTACCATCTAACTCTAGAGTCTGGGACTTGGAAATCAAGAGTTAAGTCAGAGGTATACCCGGCAACACCAAGGCTTGCCCACTACTTCCGGATTTTCTATGGAACCAGGAGCTAAGAATGATTTTTACGTTTTTAAATGATTGAAACAAATCCTGTGGAAATTTCTTTTTTCTCTCATTAATGAAATTACCCATATATCTGTTTTGCCTCTTAAATCTCAAAGCCTAAAATGTTTAGTATCTGGCCACTTACAGAAGTTTGCTGACCCCTGATCCAGGGTAATGCCTCTCAAACGTTTTGGTCTCAGGACTCCTTGATCCTTCTGGAAATTGTTGAGGACTCCCAAAGAGCTTATATGTGAATTGTAGGTCTCTGTATTTACCCTAGAAATTAAAGCTGCAAAAATTAAAAACCAATACATAAATTATCAATGAATTAAATTAAAAATTCATTCATTGTATCTATTTTTAAAACAATAACAAACCTTTCCATATTAACATGATTTTTTTTTATAAATAATCATTTTCCAAAAAATATATATATATCTTTTGAAGACCAGCACCATCGCACATTTTCGTGTGTCTCTTTGGTGCCTAGCTTACTAAGGGACAGCTGGGTACTCACATCTGCTTCTGCATTCTGTGTGTTCTGATGCCACAGGCCACTCGGCCTTGGAAAACTCCACTGTGTACAAAAGGCAAACAGGAACATCCCTTAGTCTTGGGGTGACAATAGTTTTGACCTTGAGGTCCCCTTGAAAGGGTCTCAGGGCCCCCCTGGGGCACCCTATTGACAACCCCTACTCTAGCATGGAATTGAAATGGCTCTCAGTACAGTAGTCTCGGTTTATTTCTGAGTTTTGAACCATTTTTTTTTGGATGGCTTTTAGAACTTTTGGCCTTTCCCCCTGTGGGGAAACTCTGTGGTTTATAGCAGTGGTTCTCAAACACGCGGGCTCCCAGGAACCCTATGGAAAGTAAATTAAATGTAGAACCTATGCTATTCCAAAATCTGCATTTCCTTCTGCAACCCCAGGGATGGGCTGAAGTTTGGGTGGGAAAGGCTGTCTTGATAGTGAAAACTGCAAGCAGGCAAACTCCCTAAGCTCTGCCCTCTCTCCCAGCTTGACTCTGGGCTCGCCTTTATCTTCTCAAGGTCTGGCTCTCTCTGCTTTAAATTGCCTTTCCTGGAAGTTCACAGAGGAGCAAAGGCCCCTATCAGCTCATCAACCTTCAGGCTGCCCCAGGTCTACCTATCTGCTAGGCCCCAGTAGGGGATAAGGGGAGAAGACGGCCCCACACCTAGTTAGGGTAGCACCACCACTGCGCTGCCCCCTCCTGGCCTGGCTGGACCTCCTGAGGAATTGGTGCTACCACTGTGTCGGCGTGTATGCACATGCCCATGTATGACTGCACCCACAAGGGTACACGTGTTACCATGGCCTGCACGTGTGTCCGCACCCTGTGTCCCTGTGTCCCCATTGCTCTGTAACTATCGGTGTTTGGTTCGGTGCGTGTCCAGAGCCCTGCTCTCCAGGAGCAGAGTCTGAGGCACAGAAATGATAACTCACATCCTTTAAGTGGACATTTTGAGCACCATTTCCTCCACGCCTGCACTAAGGATGCCGGGGTGACCATGTCCTCACCCCTGCCCTCAGAGGAGTTCTGAGCCCCCTGAGGGAGATGGACACATAAACAGATTCTTATAGTCCAAGTGCCCTTTTGAGAAAAGAGGCCCCAGAGGCAATGGAGAAAGAGACTCATCCCACCCTGGGGACAGAGATGGTCACCTGGGGCTGTGATCCAAAGCAGGAACATTCTCTTAGGGACTCAGCACAGAGCACTGTGGAGCCAGGGATAAAGGAGTTGCTCCTGACTTGGGGATACAGGAAGACTTTGTGGAGGTGGTGTCAGACTCAGGCATGGGGGTAGGTGGGACTGTGTCAGGGTGATCAGGGAAAAGGGCACCCTGGGCGGGGGAATGGTTTGCGCATAGGCCTGGAGAGAATGCGCCAGACATACCCCTCCTCTTTTCCAGTGACCAGAGGTGCCAGGTCCCCCAAACATCTTTCTTTTTTTTTTTTTTTTTGCAATTTTTGGCTGGGGCTGGGTTTGGACCCACCACCTCCAGTATATGGGGCCAGCACTCTACTCCTTTGAACCACAGGCGCCGCCCCCCAAACATGTTTCTGACCAACAAGAGAGATTAGAATATACCTCTCCACTTAATTAGCCTCAAAAATTTTACTAAAATAGCAAGAGCAAAGCATTAGCTTGGAGCATAATTTAAAGAACATAGCCCCCAGAAGCAGCCAGGCCCCCTTCCCCAGCTGCTGGTGGAGGCAGGTATTAGAAGCCCTGACCCTTTCCGCAGGTATCAGAGGTCTCTCCCTGGGGAGGTCAGCTCTCGGCTGCAGTCAGGATGGCCGGCTGGGAATAAGCAGACCCACAGACAGCAGCCCCAGAGCAAAGCACGCTCACCCCTATTGCATTCTGGGTCCTCAGAACACCCAGAGAAGGGAGGGGACAGGGATTATTATTATTGTATCTGACGGGCAGTGGTGTGGGGTGATGAAGCGACACCTGTCAGCTCCAGTTTCCTCCCTCTTAACCCCCACCAGGGCCCACCAGATGGCTAGCCCTGGGGGAAGCCCACAGGCTGACCAAGCTGACAGAAGGGACCTTTGCTTATCTGTGACCTTTCACAGAAGACATTTTAAAAGCAGAGGAAATAACTGAAAACTTGGGTTTTGTAATTTGGAGTCACCGGGCTGCCTCCCATGTCCCTGGTTCGTGCCTCAATCCCTACTGCTTCGTGGCAAAACACCCAACCTCCCCGCTTCACAGGCGTATGGGGAGGTTTGAATGAGATACCGCGTGGGCCGTGGGAGAGGATGTGCCCACTGCTGGACCCTGGTGCCTAGATCAAACACGGAGCAGCTGCTCCACAACAGTTAAGAACGAATGAACCATGATGTGGGAGGTACTGCTTGCGAGTTCCATCTGCAGTGCATCAGAGCTCAGGGAGTAGATTGAGAGGAGGCTCCCTGGTGGTTGGTTGGGGAGATGGGGAAGGAGGCCTCAGGTGAGACAGCCATGAGACAGGCCAGGTCAGGGCCTCAAACAGGGTCAGTTGCAGGGTGAACGGTCATAGGACTTTCTCGCCAGCCCCACCTTTTCCCTCTGACGCCCACCCAAAGAATAGTCACTGACTTATGCGTTCCTACTATGTGAGGCCCTATCCTGAGCACACATCATCCCTAAGGCTTATGCAAGGGTAGCATTATTGCCCCCATTCTAAGGTCCGGGAAAGATTAGGTGGTGATTAGGTGAATCCAGATCTGCCCAGCCCAGGTCATGAAAATGGGCACAATAATAGAAACCTTCTTCTCATGGAGCTGTCGTGAGCAAGGAGATATCGCTTGTGGAGCATTTGGCTAAGTGCCCACCACGTAGCAAATGCTTGAACAGCACAGCCTGTTTTCTTCTCAGGGTCCCATTATCATTAGCTCAAAGAGCATGTCCTCCCCTGGGGCTGCCTCCCAGACCCCTTCTGGGTGCACCCCATCTCTCTCCCAGAAGTGAAACACTCGTCACAGCCAGCTCAGTTGTCTCCCAGCCTCTCCAGTGTTGCTCCCAGCCAGAGGAGTCTATGAACAGCCAGAGCATGCCCCAGCCCTGCCTAACCTTCCATGGCTCCCTGTGGCCTGTCCTGGGTGTGATCTGGGCTCCGCCTTCCTGTCTCCAGCTTGCCCTCTGGCTGCACGTTTCCTGGGCTCAGAGTCCTCAAAGCTCCCCTGTTCACCTGGCATCTTGCTCCATGACCCTCAGGATGGCTGGCTTTGGACCCCTCACTTCCTGAGCTATTCTTGCCAGTTTCTGTATCTGTCCCCACTGTTCTCCACATTCCCAGGCAGCAACTGAACCTTTATCTGGGCACTCACCTGGCATGGAGAGCTCAGAGGGTGTTTGCTCAGTGAGTGAATGATGGAACCAATGAATGAATGAGGAGCCTGGACAGGGGAAGCAGCAGGGAAGGAGATAGATGGACAGAGCGTGTCTGGCTGTCCCCTTGGGCTCCTCCCCTGCCCCCTCCCAGCCTGGGAGGATCTAGCAGGCCTGGCTCCCCCCAACCTCTCCTTCTAGCTCATGAGAGTCAGGGGGGTCTGCCCCTCTCCCCTCTCCAGGCTGTTATCGATACAGCTATGTGAGCCTGGGCCAGGTCCTCCGGCTGAAGGGTCCCGACCAACTGGCCTCCAGCTGCCTGTGGCACCTGCAGGGCCCCAAGGATCTCATGCTCAAACTCCGGCTGGAGTGGACACTGGCTGAGTGCCGGGACCGCTTGGCGATGTTTGATGCAGCTGGACCCCTGGAGAGGAGGCTCATCACCTCGTGAGTCCCTGGCAAGGTGGGTGGGGGGAGGATTGGAAAGGGCATGGGTGATGTGAGGGTCAAAGATCACACCCAGAGTCTGAGACAGGGGCTGTGTGACCCTGGGCCTGGGTATCTGGGAGACAGGATGGCTAAAGGGCAGCTCGTCTAGAGGGATAGGGAGAGGGGGCTAGCAATGGTCGTGGACTGTGGATAGTCTCTCCCCCTCTCTGAGTCTCCATTTCCCTGTCTGTAACAAAGTATTTGAAGTTCAGCTCTGGGAGACAAGAAGGTTTGTCAGAATGTTTCAGAGTTTGGCAGCAACCTGGACTTCCAACCTCCACTCTGTGGCTTCCTAGCTGTGTGGCCTAAGTCAAGTCACTTTGCCTCCCTGAGTGTCAATTTTCTCACCTGTAAAATGGGTGGACAATCATGCTTACCTTGGAGGGTTATTGGAGGATGTAATCCAGACTCTCTGTGCCATGCTCTTCACACATAGTAAGTGCCACCCATTATTCCTATCATTATATATAGTCTTCCTAGGACTGGGCCACAGAAGGGATTGAGTGGCAGGAGCAATTTGATATTTGTTGAATGGGGAGCTATTAAAAGTTCTTGAGCAGAGAATCAGGGTTTTAGGGCAAGATCCTAGTGTGGAGTAGAGAAGTGACCAGAATCAGAAGACAGGCAGCAAAGAGGGAGGGTAAGTGGCCTTGGCCTCCAGGAGCCTAGCCATGGCCCCCTCCCCCAGACTGGGGGGAGGCTCTGTAGGAGATCCTGGGGGAACCTGTGGGGTGGGCAGCTCTCACTTTACCGTGTGCCAGGCGCCAGGCAGATGCCTCTTTTGTCTCACTGCCAGCTCCTAGACAGATGGGGGTGGGACCTGAGCAGAGTGTTCAGATCAAGGGCACCCTCCTCCTCCCCCAGGGCTGCTCACTCATCTGCACCCCTCCTGCTGCCCTGCTGTGTGCTGACCTCAATCTGGGGCATGCGTGGGCTGAATTCCTGGAGGGCTCTGGGAAGCACAGAGAAGATGCACACCTCTGACTTCCAAGTCTGGGGAAGGTGGGGATGCTCAGGGACTTCCCCTGGGGCTTCTCTGAGTGCTCCAAGCCTGCTGTTGGGGAGGGGACCTGGCTGCCAGGCCCTGCTCTACCACTGTTCACTGTGGCACCCAGCAGCTCACTGGTCGTGGACCTCTGGAGAAGGTCTAAAATGACTGGTCAGATAAGACTGGGGGGTTCCTCAAACAAGTACCCCAGAGATATGCTAGGGAGTAGGGTGGGGACATGGTGGGAAGGCAGAGGAGGTGGGACCCTCACCTGACTTTAACTATGTGGGTAGAGTCCTGGGGTACCCTGGAGGTCACCAGACAACACACCTGCTTTCTCCCTATCTCAGCTTCAAATAAGACGAGGAGTTGGGGTGTGAGCAGCTGGAGGGGGTGGCCCTTACCTAATCTCCCTGCCAGGAGCACTCAGGTCACAGGTTATTCAGAGGGGTGTAATGGGGGTACTGTGGGTCTGCAGCCAGATGCCATAGTTGAACTGTAAGCTGCAAAAGGGGGGGTGACCTCCCACCTCTTCTACCTGAGAAGCTGGCCTGGTCCTTGGAGGGCTTTCAGTCAGTCCCTGGGGCCAGAAAAGGGTAGACACCTGCCTGGACACACAGCAGGCTAGTAGCAGACCCAAGTCCGGAATCCAGGTGCACAGACTCCCATCCACCCTCCTCTGTCCCTCTGGCAGCCACTCTGCCATGCTTCCTGCCAGACCCATGTCCCTCCCAGACCCAGGCCACCCTTGCCACCCTTTTCTGTTCCATAGGGTCTACGGCTGCAGCCGCCAGGAGCCCGTGGTGGAGGTCCTGGCATCGGGTGCCATCATGGCAGTGGTCTGGAAGAAGGGCCTACATAGCTACTATGACCCCTTTGTGCTCTCTGTACAGCCTGTGGCCTTCCGGGGTGAGTGGGTGGAGTTCCTAGGGCAGGGGAGGGAGAGTGGGAGAACCTCAGGGTCCTCCCCAGGGCTCACCCTTCACCTTCTCTGTTCTAGCTGGGGTGGGATGGGGATGGGGAGGGCTCTGGAAGCCCCTCTGCTCTCCTCCCAGCATCCCGGGCCTTTTCCTTCTGCCCTTCTCACTTCCATTTCCATCTCCTCCTTCCCCTCCTGCTCTTCCCCAGGCCCTTCCTCTCTCGCCACTCCCTCAACTCTCACTCCTCTTTCTCCTGATTCTGGGGTTTCTCTTTCCTCCCATCCTGGGCCTGCGTCCCCTCCCTGGCTCCTTTCCTGGCCTCTCCCCTCTACATCCAGGGCCAGCTGAGCCCAGAACCTGGGTTTGTTTGCAGAAGGCCTGAGAACTTGTCACATTCAGCCCCAGACAATCCTCTCATAGCCAAGGTCAGGGTGTGAGGCGCTTGGGGAGGGACAGTGACACAGTAGGAAAGGCCAAGGCCTCTGGTCTCCCTCCCCTCCCTCTTTCCCAGGAAGCCCAACTTGCCCCACACTCCAGGTCAGCCCTGCCAGGGCAGGAAGGGAGGACGGCATGGAGGGGTTGCTTGTCCCCCAACTCTGCTCCTTTTGCTCGGTGTCCCCTCCCTCTCCTGGGTTGCCCCAATGTCTCCCGCAGTGACCTAGGCCCGCAGCCCCTTAGTCTCCCCTATGTGACCCCAACATGTCACTCCTCTTTTCTGAACCCCATCTTGAAAAAGGGAACAAATCAGCTTGGTGCCGTGGCTCAGTGAGTAGGTTGCCAGCCACAGACACGCAGGCTGGTGGGTTCCAGCCTGGCCTGGGCCTGTTAAATAACAATGACAGTTGCACCCAAAAAATAACCGGACATGTGGTATGCGCCTGTGGCCTCAGCTACTCAGGAGGCTAAGACAAGAGAATCACTTAAGCCCAAGAGTTTGAGGTAGCTGTGAGCTGTGACGCCATGGCACTCTACTAAGGGCCACATAGTGAGATTCTATCTCAAAAAAAAAAAAAAAAAGGAAACAATTCTGAGCCCCCATCCACCATAACTGCGGGGCTTGTGCAGTTGTGAATGTATTCTGTATGCTATTGAGTGCTATGCCATTGTCAATAGTGAGCATTTAGTGAGCACTTACTATATGCCGGGCTATTGGCATCTGTCATGTCATTTTACAGATGACAAAACTGAGGTCTGAGTTCACCCAACCACACTCAACCACTGGGCCTTACTGATAGTGGTGGAGTTCCTAGGGCAGGGGAGGTGGGGTTACTAATGGGAGGTATAGCCTAGGCAGGGCCCAGAGACCCTGGTAACTGCCTCTCTCTGGCTTAGGCTGTGAGGTGAACTTGACGTTGGAGGGCCGGCTGGAGCCACAGGGTGTCCTCAGCACCCCATACTTCCCCAGCTACTACTCACCCAGCACCCACTGCTCCTGGCACCTCACGGTGAGCCCCCAGCCTGCCTGCCCTTGTGCCGAAGCACCCCATGGGCCTCTGGGGCCCTGGGATGGGAGGGGAGAGTCACAGTGTTCTGCCCCTACTGAAGCACCCACAAGCTGACCCCTGGGTACAAATCCTGCCACGGTAGGTAGTGGGTATGGCTGAGGCCTTCTTCCTCTGTGGGCCATGCAGTGCCTGTTTGTTGAGTGACTGATAGACCTTGGGCCCAGCAGGGTTTCTGTGTCAGTAGGCCTCCTTCTTCCTGTGTTGCCTGGGGAGCTGGATCCCAAACTGTCCACACTCACATGCCACAGGATGACCTGCTCCTTCCTCCTAGGTGCCCTCCCTGGACTACGGCTTGGCCCTCTGGTTTGATGCCTATGCACTGCGGAGACAGAAATATGACTTACCATGTACCCAGGGCCAGTGGACAATCCAGAACAGGAGGTACCCACCCCTCAGGGCCCCGATTCTCTCTTTCTTCCTCTACAGCTACCCCCTTGGGAGCCCAAGCCTCAGACTTCAAAGGGGCAGCACCAGCCCCTGTGGTGGCCCCGGTCCCAGCCTTCCCTCCTCCTGCTCCAAAAATCTTAGACACATACTTGGTCATCAGACACTTTGGATGTTGATCCTGCTCAGATCAAATGGTCCCATTTCCTTGGGTGCACCCCAGAGCCTTAACTGAGATGATGTGGGAGTCTTGGACTCACAGATGCCTGAGTGCCTTGCCCTTAAAATCACAGAGTATGGCAGGGGCGCTTGTCCCCAACCCCTGCTCGCTGCACAGCCAGAGGGCCACTCGTGGCTCGGCGCCTGTGGCTCAATCGGCTAAGGCACCAGCCACGTACACCTAAGGTGGTGGGTTCGAATCCCCAGCCCAGGCCCGCCAAACAACAATGATGGCTGCAACCAAAAAATGGCTGGGCGTTGTGGCGGGCGCCTG
>CAUYQV010019208.1:0-12425 GCA_963574575.1 Galagoides demidoff | reverse complement strand
GCACATGGATGGAGCTGGAGAATGTTCTTCTGAGCAAAGTATCACAAGAATGGAGGAAAAAGTATCCAATGTACACACCCCTATTATGAAACTAATTTATACCTTTTATATGAAAGCTATAACCAAATAGCCTAAGAATGTGAGGAGGGAGAAGGGGGGAGGAATGGGTGGAGGGAGGGGGATTGGAGGGACCATTTTTGAGGTCTATCTTACAGGGGTACAAGTGAAACTCTCCAAGAGTAGAATCAGAACGTTTTAAAACAATAACTGAGAAAATGACATGAAGGCTGTCTTGATCAGTTTGATGGAAGTATTTCGGATTGCATGTGAAAACCCCACACTGTACCCTAGAAGTGCATTAATGTACATAGTTACCATTCAATAAAAATAAATAAATAAATAAAATAAAAGAAGAGGGAATAGAAAAGACCTCCTGGGGTGGATGCAGTGGCTTGTGCCTGTAATCCTAGCACTCTGGAAGGTCAGGGCAAGAGGATCAGTTGAGCTTAGGAGTTCAAGGCCAGCCTGAGCAAGAATGAGACCCCAATCTCTACAAAAACAGAAAAATAAGCTGGGGCTGGTGGCATGCACCTGTAGTCCCAGCTACTCAGCGGCTGAGGCAGGGGGATCTCTTGATCCCGGGAGTTTGAGGTTGCAGTGAGTTATGATGACGCATGCACTCTAGCTGGGGTGAAAGAGGGAGACTCTGTCTTGGGGGGGGAGGGGAAGAAAAGAACAAAAGAGAAAAAGAAAAATCATTCCTGGAAGAGAGTACAGCATTACACAGACAAGACAACCACACGTGAGTTCCAAAGGGTTGGAGGCAGGAAGTCTTTAGGAGTCGCCAGACATGACCCACTGGAATATTCGGTACTTTTCCAGGAAGTGTTCTCTGCCTAATCCCTGGGGAAGCAGGAGCTTCTGCCCCTCACTTTGAATAAACATGAGGCAGTCAAGGCTTCCTAAGGCCCTTCCTCTCTCATTGTCCCATTTCTAATGCTTTTCCACTGATGAAAATAGTTTAACTCCTATTTGAACCTTCTTTTCCATCTGTCTTCTTGTATGCAGCCTACATACTGCTCCACATCAGTATTTTTCTGCCAGAAACCACTGGGAAGGGTGGAGCAGCCATCACTTCCTGTGACCCAAGAAGAAGAGAAAACATGAAGTTATTGACTGTGCGCTATGATTAGGCCACGGCGTGTTTCCTTAGAAGTCTGGTTAACTTATCTCGATGCAACATCAAACACCTGTCTCAGCTAAGCAAATTCTGTCACCTAAAGAAAGGAACAGAATCCCTCACACTCCCAAAGATGCTTTTCAGTGTCAAAAAAGGAGCTGGACAGAGGGCTGGCTCACTGCAGGCAGTGTCACAAGCCATGCCAGGAATGAGGAGGGATGAAAAGGGACTGAGAAAACCAAGGGAGAAGGAGAAAAGAGTTCCTGGCTTTGAGCACTATTGGGGACTTGCCAGTCACGTGTGGCTGCCCCACCCACAGGCTCAGCTGGAAGGTCTTCCCCCAGGTCTCCCTGCCAATCCTGAGCTCATTGGAAAACTGATAAAATCTGGTCGAAGAACTGTCAACCCACAGGCTACACAGTGGCCTGTGATGCAGCTGGAGAATGATGATAGCGATGGCTGTAATGACATCAGCTAGGATGCCTTGAGGGGTTACAATGTGCATGGGAGTTTATCTCACTTAATCTCCACAACAACCCTGTGAGGTAGATGCCACCACTATCTTCTTTTTACAGATGACAGTACATGTCCTTGGGAGGTCTCATACGTCTCCCAAGGACAGGATTGAGTCAAATTCTGTCTATCTGATTCTCTATTGATTAAAACCCTTCCTCGCCTCTCTATATTGTAATTCATTCATTTATTTGTTTATTCAAAACATGGCTCTGAGTACCAGCTATAAACCAAGCACTGTGCTAAGCCCTGGAGATAACAATGAAGGCCGAGGCTTACACCGGCCTTGCCCCAGTGGAGCTCTTACTAGGAGCAAGACAAAGGGTGTGTTGTGGTAGAGAAGTATAAGGGAGGCCCACCTAGCCCCCAAAGAAAGGGAGGGACATCACCCTGGGATCTGAAGGATGTGGTCACGAGGTAACCTGAGGAAAAGGCAAGTGACAAGATGCAGAAAAGGCCTAAGAGACAGAGGGTCAGTGTGGCTGCATGCTTCCAGATGCTACAGGGTCTCACAGACCATCACAGGAACTAGAAGCATCTTCTAAGGACCAAGGCAAGCCATCAGAAGGCACTGAGCAGTGCAGTCATTTCCTCTTATTTGGGGGAGGGGGCAAGGTCTCACTATGTTGCTGGGCTAGAGTGTAGTACACTGATCATAGCTCACAGCAACCTCAAACTCCCGGGCTCCAGAGATCCTCCTGCTTCAGCCTCCAAGTAGCTGGGACTATAGTTATACACCACCCTGCCCAAGTTTTTTTTATTTTTTGTAGAGATAGAGGTCTCACTATTGCTCAGGCTTATCTCAAACTTCTGACCTTAATTGATCCTCCTGCCTTAGCCTCCCAAAATGCTAATATTACAGGCATAAGTCACTGTACCCATATGATTTTCCTTTTCTTAAAAAGAGAAGGAACAGAAGTCATAGTTAAGAACATAGACTCTGGACCCAGAATGCCTGGATTCAGTTCCCTGACTTGCTGCTTACTTGCTGTAGAGCTGTGAGCACCCTCTTCTGAGCCTCAGTTTCCTTATCTTTAAAATACAGACACAGTACATTCCACAGAGGGCTGTTACATAATTCAATTATTTATTATTTGAAAGCACTTAGAGTAGTGCTTGATGCATAGTAATAAAAGTGCCCGTAAAATAAAGAATACACTGGGCATGGTGGTTCATACCTGTAATCTTAGCATTTTGGGAGGCTGAGACAGACGGATTACTTGAGGACAGAAGCTTGAGACCAGCCTGGGAAACATGGGGATAGCCTGTCTCTACAGAAAATTTTAAAAGTCATCTAGGCATGCCAGCATGCTCCAGTAGTCCCAGGTACTCAGGAGGTTGAGGTAGGAGGACGGCTTGAGCCCAGGAGTTGGAGGTTGCAGTAAGCTATGATTGCACCACTGCACTCCAGCCTGGGCACACAACAAAACCCAGACTCAATACGTAAGTAAACAAATAAACAGTTTCATTAAAATCCCAGTCTCGGCTCAGCGCCTGTGGCTCAAGCGGCTAAGGCGCCAGCCATGTACACCTAAGGTGGCGGGTTCAAATACCCAGCCCGGCCCGCCAAACAACAATGATGGCTGCAATCAAAAATTGGCCAGGCGTTGTGGCGGACGCCTGTGGTCCCAGCTACTTGGGAGGCAGAGGCAGGAGACTCGCTTGAGCCCAGGAGTTGGAGGTTGCTGTGAGCCATGGCACTCTACCCAGGGGGATAGCTTGAGGCTCTGTCTCAAAAAAAAAAAAAAAAATCCCAGTCTCAAAAAGTAAGTCAACAAATAAACAGATTAATTAAGAGATGCCTTTAAATACATAAACATATAAACATACAATGGTTTTTTACATAAATATGGAAATGTAGTACCAATAGCATCCTTTTCTTTCAGTGAAGTCTTTTCTGTGTGTTCTTTCCCTTTCTTCCTCTTTCTCCTCCTCCGCTCAGGTCAGCAACTGCTCCCCCTTCAGGGACTCAACATGTTTTCTACCACATCATAATAGTCACACATAAAAATTACGTACATATATACGTGGTCCAACAATTAAGTTCGTGAACTTGCCACCTTGCGCTTACCTTGGCAGCACTGTGCAAACATCTGGGTAAGGTTTTATAACCTTGCTATGCAAGCGTCTCGCAGCTGTGTTCATAGAGACATGTGCCATGTCTTCCTGAGTGGTGTTTATTACTGTTGTTGCGTGTTTTGCATGATGTTGTGGAAATGTTGGAGGCTAAATTAAAGCAATAAACATTTCATAAATTTGTGTTAAACTGGGCAAGAGTGAAAGTGAAATCAGGAACATGTCTGTCTAAGTTTAGGGGGATAATACCAACAAGAAAACAATGTATAAACAGATTACATTTTTTTCTGAAGGGAGAGAAAGGTATCTTCCTTTGAAGAGAGGTCAGGGCAGCCAGTAACAAGCAGAACTGAATGGTAAAAATTCATTGACTTGTACATTAAAATCATCCACTGACTGTGAGAAGCATAGCAGACCAAGTAAACATCTGCAGAGAAGCAATTAGAGAAATCTTAACTGAGAATCTTGGCACTAGAAAGGTGTGGCTCTTGCATCACAACAATGCACCAGCTCACACAGCACTGTCTGTGGGGGAGTTTTTAGCCAATGAACAGATAACTGTATTAGAACACCCACCCTACTCACCTGATCTGGGACCCAGGGATTTTTTTCTTTACCCAAAGATAATGGAAATATTGAAAGGAAGATATTTTGATAGCATTCAAGACATCAAGGGTAATACACATCTGATGGTCATTCTAGAAAAAGAGTTCCTAAATTGCTTTGAAGGGTGGACTAGGCACTGGCATCAGTGCCTAGCTTCCCAAGGGGAGAACGTCAAAGGTGACCTTACTGATATTCACCAATAAAGCCTGTAGCTCTTTTTCTAGAGTGAGGTCATAAGCTTAATGTCACATTTCATATATAAAAATTCTTTTATCTTTGCTTTACCAAAACTTAGTCATACTATATATATATATACAGTTGACCTTTGAATAATGTGGGCATTAGGAGCCCTGATCTCTGTACAGTTGAAAATCCACCTATTAGTTTTGAGTCCACAAAAACTTAACTATCATTAATAGTCCACTGTTGACTAGCAGCTCTACTAATAAATAAACATATTTTGTATGTTACATGTATTATACACATACTTCATTCTAATAACAAAGTAATCTAGAGGAAATAAAATCATAAGAAAGAGGAAATATATTTACTATTCATTGAGTTGAATTGGGTCATCATAAGTGTTTTCATAAATGAGGAGGAGGAGGAAGAGGAAGGCTGGTCTGGCTGCCTCAAGGTGGAAGAAGAGGTGGAAGAGAGGAAAGGAGAGGCAGGCACATTGTAACTCACTGGCACAAAAAGTGTGCTCATAAGTGAACCCATACAGTTCAAACCCATGTTGTTCAGAGTCAACTGTACTCTGTATTTTTCTCACTCTAACTACTAGAAATCCCTTCTAGACAACTGGTACGTAGGTCACTATGAAAGTTCAGAGACAGACTGTGTAATGGTCCATTATTTCACTTTTAAGAAGCCCTGTCCACAGCGTTCTTTCTGATTCCCCTCCGCAAATTTCAACTTGCTTGGCTTACCAGTGCTGAGAAGAGGGCTTCACTTGTTTCCACCCACATGGATTTTACGTTTCCTGATTTTTTTATATCTCAGAACTTTCATAATGACCCACATAGACCTTCATCATTTAAATGGATGTATCCCGGTTCACAGGGGCAAATGTATCATAATTAATTCACCTTTGCTCTCAATTGATGGACAGTCATTTGTTCCGAGTTCTTCTGCTATTCTAACACCGCCTCAGGAAATATTGTTCAAATGACTTTACATTCTGTTCCTTTCACCTCGGGGAGAAGATATCTAGGAATAAGGTTGCTAGCCTAGGTGATGTGTTATTTTTTAAAAAGATAACACAAAAGATAACATTGGTCTTATTAAAAAGATTAATACTGTGTCCATTTCCTACAGAAAGGTATGTGAGTGCTCATTGCCTACATCCTTCACAACAGATCGTTTTTGCATGGGTGCATAAAAATGTGAATATTTAGAGAAAATTTACATATAGTAAAAAACGCAGATCATAAGTATACAATTTGATGAGTTTTGATAAATATTTATGCTGTGTCTCCAATACTATAGATGATCGAGATATAGAAAGTTTCTATCACCCCAGAAAATCTCTCTTCAAGCCAAATCCCAGCCTCCATACACAACCACTATTTTGACTCCTATCACTATAAATTAGTTTTCTGTAATTAAACTTCCTATAAATAAACTCACGTAATGTACTTCTTGTGTCTGGCTTCTTCTGAGCAGCATAATTTTTTTTTTTCAATTTAGGTAAAACTGACATCTTGACAAAAATCTAGTATTCTGATCCAGTTATTATATTTAGATTTTCTTTCATTACTCTAAGAAATATGTAGTTTTCGGTGTAGAGGCTTGGCATCCTTTTGCTAACTTTATCTCAAGTATTTTATGCTTTTTTTGTACTCCTGTGAATTAGACTGTTTCTTTATTTATATTCTCCAATCCAATCGTATGCTGCAAGAGTATGGAAATAAAGTTAATTTTTCTATGTTGACCTTGCATCCTACAGTCTTGAAAACTTCACTTAGATTTCATAGGTCTTTGTGCACGAAATCACTGTGATATATAAACAGTCGTGTTCCTTCCGAAGAAAAGACAGTTTTACTCTTTCCCTTGCAATCACATGCATTTTATTTCTTTTTCTTGCTTAATCTATCAGCTAGTACCTCCAGTATAGTACAAAGTATAAGTGGCAAAACAAACACCCTTGCCTTATTTTAAGGCTTACAATAAAAACATTCAATATTTCATCAATAAATTTAATGTTACCAGTAAGTTGTTCATAAATGTCCGGTATGAAAGTACACAGGTTCCTTTCCATCCTGTTCCTTAAGTGAGAGTTTTAAATTGCAAATGGATATTTCATTTTTTCAAATTTTTTTCCCTGTGTTCTATTGAGGGTGATTATCAGGGCCTTCTCCTCTGTTCTTTAAGGCACGGGTTATGTTGATTGATTTAAATGATCTTTAGCCAAACTTGCATTCTTAGGATAAACTCCACCTGGAAATAGCATATTATCCATTTTAAATATCGCTGGGCTCGCTGCACTAATATTTTGTTCAGAATTTTTGCATCTGTGTCCATGAGGCACACGGATCTGCAATTTTTTAATTTCATTGTTTATTATCTACATTTTTGGCTCTTTGGCAAGATTTGATATCAGTATGATTCTGGCCTCAAAAAGGAAACTGGGGGTAATTCTCTTCTTTTAGGCTATAGATTTCCAGAATTTGTATATTTCTCTGTGAAAATGAAATTCTGGCCTTTCTAGTGTGGAAGGGGGCCGAAGTATTTGGCCCACCACTAAGTTACTGTTTGTTCTCCCCAAGAAACAGTGCCACATTGCACTGGTGCATGCTACTGAAATTTTGGATACTCAAAAGCAGCGATAGTTATATTGATCCTAGTAAGTGGAAGTCCATGCCGTTGACCCATGTGCAGGTCCCATCTCTGCCACCACGCACTTCTTGTGCCAGTGGCAAGGTGGACAGTGACAAAGACTAGCTAGCATCAGCGGGCCAAGTAATTTTGAATAATTGGTTGTTTGGTGCCGTTTTACCGGGAGATGTCTTCTGGTGGGTATTAATGCACGATGCAAAAATCTTTAGACTTTGTGCCGACTTCTGTAATTCCTGTACCTCCATACATCTACCTGAGACTCTTTTATCCTCAGTTTTCTTTTCCTTCCAGTCCCCTTACCAGACAGCTAGCCCATTTGCCACTGGCCAGGATTCTTTACATATTCTCATTCAAGGCCACTTGTCCTTCTACACAGAGTTGATGACTCAGTATATTTAAGACAGTTTTGCCTGTTAGTAAGATTTTTTTTCTCTCCCTACTTTCGGGGCCAATCCTGAATGTAACTATAGTGTACCCACTGTTTGAATTTAGCTTGCATATGCATACCAAGACCAACTATTGACCAACCAAGATGGAGGTTTTTCCTTTCCTTTCAGCTGATTGTATAAGACCCCTTATGTGGCAATAGGTGTGAGGTGGTGGAGAAGGACTCATACAACTATGGACAGTGACATATAGTTATATTCATGCCCTCTGGCCATAATTGAACTTGATGTCAGATAAAATACTGTGATGGACTATAGCTAGACTTGTTCAGTTTTATGATTTGGTGAGTCTCACTACTGACATTTCCAGCAATTAGGTATTGCCCATTTGGCTCAAGTGACAGGGATGCTCACCCCGTAACCTTAATTTATTGCATATGCTCTGGTTCCTATTCAAAGCTAGTGGTGTTTCTAGGTGTATATATGCTGACCCCAAAGATGACTACCAAGAACTGAACTTCCTTCCTTGTGGTAAGAAATGCAAGATGTGTCTTTTGATTTAGAGGGGATAGTCCAACACTCCCCAGACCCCCAGATACATAAAAACCTGATTAAAGTGGTAGGTCTCTGAATCTTCATAGTGTTTATTTTGTATGTGTCTTATGAAGTCCCCTAGAGAACTATCCAAACAGCACGTCATTGGTGGAATGAATCAATATGACTGTCAGTGGGACTTTAAGAGGATCCAAACGCCTTCAGACTATATTACCATTAAGGAAAGAGGGCCAACATAGCCCTGGGCCATAGCTGCAAATGAATACTGTTCATGTCACATCTATCTCTGATCTTCTTTCTAATTGGAACAGAAAAGGATCCACTTCTCAAGCCAGGCACCATGGCTCATGCCTGTAATCCCAGAACTCTGGGAGGCTGAAGCAGAAAGATGTCAAGAGCAGCCTGGTCTCAACATAGGGAGACCCAGTCTCCACCAAAATAGAAGTAATCAGCCACATGTGGTAGCATGCACCAAGCTACTCAAGCCAACAGCTGCTTGAGCCCAGGAGTTGGAGGTTGCAGTGAGCTATGATGACACCACTGCACTCCAGCCTTGACAATAGAAAATATTCTTCAAAAAAAAAATCTATTACCCAAATTAATTGACCACATAGCATGTACCTGAAGCCTCATTAACCTACTTTATCTTGTTTATCTAGCAATTAAACCACATCTAGCACTGTAGCTATAATCACAGCTATCACTTGTTTGGGCTGGTGGTTTTCTGCTATTACTCTCCAAAAACATCCAGTTTCTGCAGAAGCCAGACTGGTAAATCAAATGAAGATATGACAGTGAGTAGTGACCAATACCCTTGTATTTTTTAGGTCTTTAACAGTAACATTAATCTCTGCTGTTCTCTTATTTCCAGGAAGCCATTTTACTTTATTTGCTGTCTTGGCTGGGGGCAGGGCTGGGGTGCATGAACAGTTTCAGAAGTTTCCACGAGGCTTTCCCCACTAGACTAGTGACCCAAGGTACCTACATTTGCCAGTATGTCGGTCCTAGTTGTGTGCTTGGATATTTGAGAAATGATTACTGGGTATGTCTTTGGACACAGTAGACCCATGGTAGCTGGAAGTTACCCAGGTATTTAATTGTTTCTGGACCCATAAATCTCCAGCCTAATGGGGCAGGGAGGACCACAATGACACTGGGTCTGGGTATCAGTTCAGACCATGCTTTGATTCAAGGCTTTTCCCTTCCTCAGAGCAGGGGCTTTGGAATAAGATGACCCTTTGGTGCCTTCCAAATTGAAGTGACAGAGTAAAGCCTTTGTGCCTTCAATTGGTCAGTCATTGGATATTAGCTGCCCTACAGAGGCCTTCTGTCTCAGTATGTTTGCCCCAGATTCCCAGCAGCCATACTAATTATCAGCAGTTCTTTGGTGTGTCACAGCACCTACTATAAGAATGTTCTTGGAAATGATGTCTACAAGTGAGTAGAGAAGCATGACTGGGCAGGAGAGAAGTTGAACTGTGATGCAGTTATGACAGACTCAGCCAGTCCTACAGAGAGCTCTGGAACTGACACAGTTCCAGACACAGCCCACGGAGTTGTCCTGAACTGGAGACCTTTGCACTCTTCCTCCCACCAGCACTGGATGCAGGTTAAGCTTGAGGAACGGGTGTGATCCAAGACAGAAGTTCACACCCGTTTCCAAGGAGGGAGCTGCCAAAAGCCGACATTCCCAATAGTTAGGGGAATGACTGCCTTGGTCGTGAAGGGAGTGTCCAGGCAGTGTGCCAAAGTCTCCACAACAGAGTCATCAGTATATAGGTGGTAAATCAGGCCAGGCATAGGGACGAGATGACTAGGAAACAAATGCAGAGAGTGAAGGAAAGAGCACCTAGAACTACCCCTAAGTTAAACAATTAACAGCTGGTTAGGGGAGAAGAGTTGGCAGCAGAGACAGAGTAAGAGCAATCAGTACGGCAGAAGAAAACCCAAGACGGCAAAGTGTCACTGAAGTTAGGAAGGAAAGAACCATCCACCATGTGGAATGATGACAAATACAAGACAAAAACCACGTCTGTTATTTTGTCAACATGGAGGCCATTGGTAACTTTGACCAAAGTTATTTTAGCAAATCTTGGACTCCGAGGCCATTGGAGTATGTTCATGGATAAAAAGATGTTTAGGCAGCGAAGACAGAATAGTAATAGAACTTTATTGAACATAAAAATAGAGGAAGGTGATCGCTAGAGGGAGATGAGGGCTCACAGAGGATTTCAGAGATTTTTTGTTGGTTTGTGCTTTTTCTTAATTTGATAGCTTTTATAGCTTGTTTATGGTTGGAAGAAGAGATAAATGATGATGGGGAAAGAATAAGAGAAGAAATAGAGACCACATTCACTAGGCAGGGGCACTGGGTCCCAGGACAAAACTGGGGAGGATAGCCTTTGGGAAGAGCAAGACCATAAGAAAAGAAATGGAGCAGGTGCAGAGAAGATTGCTGATCTGTGGCGGGAGAATGAAAAGTTGCCATCTGATGTCACTTATCTTCTCAATGAAATACGATTACCTTAGGAGGGTAAGTATTGTCAATGGAAAAGAAACAATACTCTGTCAAATAATTTAAAGAGGTTTATTCTGAGCCAAGTTTGAGGAGCATAACCCAGAGCCATGCCCAAGAAGCCTTGAGCAAGTGGACTCACTGGAATGACAGGTACCATCATAAATCAACACACGGAAAACACATATTGGTTTGGTCTGGAAAGGTGGGATGTCTCAAAGTGGGGGCCAGGAGGGGAGGACCTTACAAATTACAGGTGGTTTTAAATACTCTTCTGTTGACAGCTGGCTGAAAGAATCAGCCTCTGCTAGGCCAGGAGTCAGTGAAAAGGAATACCAAGATAAGATAAGGGTCTGTCAGAGAAGGACTGAGTGGCCTGTTGGCCTGTGGAGGACCTGGGGGTATGTCTGGCAAAGCCTCCCTCTAAGAAAGGAGGGAAACGCACTGAGGCAGGTCTGGTCTCCTTTCTCACGCCTAGCAACTCAGTTGTAAAGAATCCCTTGGTCAAGAGGGCGTCTAGTTAGCCAGCTGTGGGGGCTGGGGAGCCTTACCATACTATTTTAGCTCACAGTATCTGCTTGTACACTACAGATCTGTATGAGGCCCAAGGCCCTGGTTTTTATTGTGACACAGGAAGAGAGAAACAAGGTGTGGCCCTGCAGAGCTGACAGCTGCTTGGCACATGTCACTTCACTTCTCTGCCTTTCTTCTTTTTCTTCCATTTAGAGTCACGTATGCCAGCCTTCAGACTGGTAAACAGCGGGTGGGGCTGAAGGTCAAAAGGTGATGTGATCTCAATCTGAACTCACTGGCGTGATCAGCTGTGCTTCCTCATTATAATCAGGAAATCCTGGAGTGACCCAGCCAGCAAGAGCACATCTGGAGAGACAAGGACATGAGTTGGAGTGGGGGGAATACAGCAAGGAAGGGAGGGGTTCAGCACATCTCTTTCTGGGGCTCAAAATGGAACTCAATTTCTTTAGCTTGTATCTTTGCATATATTCCTGTAAATACCTGCCCTTCAATCTCTGTCATGTCTTCCCCCTTTAAGTCTCTGTTGTTTTTATGATCTCTTTCCTGACTAGAGGAGATTACTTTGCATTTATAGATAAGGTCTGTTGCTTCACACACAGGGCAAAGATGGTCAGTGTTCTATCTCACTAGGCCATAAAGCATACAGATATTAATAGTAAATAAAACAAAACAACAAGATACATGTTTTCACATGGAAAAATATTTCCAATATGTTGCTTAACAATGTAGATTTTTAAAGTTCATATGTGCATATGAAGTTTATGTATACACCTTTAAGTGACTAACATTTATTAAGCGATTATTATATTGTGTGCCAGTTATGTAATCTTAGCTCTGGAAACACCAAATGGTGGACGACGCCGGTGCAGTGGGAGGGCCTGGAGGCCCCGGGGTCCATGGAAAGGGAGGCCGTGGTGGTTTCCATGGAGGCTTCAGCAGCAGCATTTGGGGCCGGGGTCACTGCAGCAGTGGTGGTCGGGTCCGGGTTGGGGCCGAGGCTGCGGAGCTCACGGAGGCAAGGCCGAGGACAAAGAACGGATGCCTGTCACCAAGCTGGGCCGCCTGGTCAAGGACATGAAGATCAAATCCCTGGAGGAGATCTATCTTTTCTCTCTGCCCATTAAGGAATCTGAGATCATTGATTTTTTCTTGGGGGCATCTCTCAAGGATGAGGTTTTGAAGATTATGCCAGTGCAAAAACAGACCCACGCTGGCCAGC
>CAUYQV010019202.1:0-25614 GCA_963574575.1 Galagoides demidoff | reverse complement strand
TTATCTTTTGTCTCTATTTTAGAAAAATATTAACCTCTCTGCTTTCTTGCCTGCATTCCAACATTCAAATCGCTGACCCTATACTTCTGATTGACAAGCGGAAGGATGTTCCCAATTTGAAGTAGACACAATTTCAGGTTCATTACTACATATTTCCATGGAAAACAGACTTTTTCTAGTTTGCAGAATTTGTACTTCATTGTAGTTACTGTATTTTGCCATGTATCATGTGCTTTATTTTGTCCAAATTTTTGAGGGGAAAATAAGAATGCATATTACATGTTTTTTTTTGTTTGTTTGTTTTTGTTTTTTTGAGACGGAGCCTCAAGCTATCCCCTGGGTAGAGTGCCATGGCATCACAGCTCATAGGAACCTCCAACTCCTGGGCTCAAGTGAGTCTCCTGCCTCCGCCTCCCAAGTAGCTGGGACCACAGGCGCCCGCCACAACGCCTGGCCATTTTTTGGTTGCAGCCATCATTGTTGTTTGGCGGGCCCGGGCTGGGGATTCGAACCCGCCACTTTAGGTGTACGTGGCTGGCGCCTTAGCCGATTGAGCCACAGGTGCCGAGCCAGACAGTGCAGTTTTCAAAGAAGTTCCTTTGATATAAGTCTATGTGTCAGTCTTCCCCTTCTCAGAGTTCTCTAGTCCCTGATAACTCAGGAGCACCTTGTCTCCCTCATCATTGGAGCTATTGATTACTTTCTGCCTCTTGGCCCAAGTTTTACTTATTAAGTAACTACCCGTCTACTCAATCCTCTGTATTCCATAGGTGCATGTGGAGCTGCAGTCAGATCTCTGGCCCAGGTTTCTCAGTTCAGTCTGGGAATCTGTCTCCCTCCCTCCCTCCCTCTCTTCCTCCTTTCCTGCTTTCCCATTTTAGAGATAGGGTCTTGCTCTGTTGCCCAAGCTACAGTGCAGTGGTATAATTACTGTGGTATAATCACAGCTCACTGAAGCCTTGAACTCTTAGGTTCAAAGGATTCTCCTGTCTCAGCCTCCCAAGTAGCTGGGACTACAGGTGCATGCCACCATGCTCAGCTAATTTTTACTTTTTATTTTGTAGAGATGTGGTCTCACTCTGTTGCTCAGGCTGTCTTGAACTCCTGGCCTCAAGTGATCCTCCCACTTTGGCCTCCCAAAGTGCTGCAACTGTAGGTATGAGCCACTGTGCCTGGCCCATTCCGGGAATATTAACAATCACAATAATAATAATTTACATTTAGTCAGCACTTACCATTTGCCAGGCCTTATGCCAAATGCTGTACACGGATGATTTTTTATTTTTACTTTTTGAGACAGAGTCTCACTCTGTTGTCCTCAGTAGAGTGCCGTGGCATCACATCAACCTCAAACTCTTGGGCTTTAATAATTCCTTGCCTCAGCCTCCTGAGTAGCCAGGACTACAGGTGCTTGCCACAATGCCTGGCTAGTTTTTTTTATTTTTAGTAGAGATGGGGGTCTCACTCTTTTTTTTTTTTAGTGCAAATTTTATTTAACTAGAAGACAATATGATTCTTCCAAAATAAAAAAATCAAGAACATCTTTAAAGAGCTTCCATTCCAATTCTGCAGATATGATTGGGCATGGCCGTGCTGTCAGCTCCCTGACACATCCAGGGTGGCCCCTGAGGGCAGGAGTAGGCATTTCAGGGCCATAGGGAAACTGCAGGTAAAAATAGACTATAAATTCATTTCCCAATCTAATTCTCCAGTGAATGCTGGCATGACAGGGAAGGTCTGCGGGACACATTCAAGGCTAGAAACCTCAAAACTACAGGCTTTTATCAACACGTGGTCCAACCATGAGTCTTCATTAGACAGGCTTAAAGGGATGACTGTGGGCCATAGTTCCACTGATCAATGGCCTGTCCACAAAAGCCATAGCACACGGTTCTGGGTCATTGTCTCGACAAGGAGCATGCTCCAGTTCCAGCATTATGATGGTCTTTGGGGCTGAGGTTGTCAGGATGTGCCGTGGAACAAACAAGGTCATCTGGGGGCCCTGTGTTGGCCAATAGCGGCCAAGGTTAAAGCCATTAATCCACATCTGACCCTTGCTCCATCCAGGAAACTGGATAAAGGTGTCCTGGGGCAAGTCTGGGATCCCACTGTAAATGGAGAAGTTCCCCACATAAAAGGCTGGGAGTATGAGTTAGATGAGCTGGGGGCTTTACCATGGTGCGTGACATCCTCACCTCCTCATTGCCCCAGTTAGCTGAGCACTGCATCCTCAGTGTTCAGCGGGAACATCGTCCAGCCCGTGAGGATACTGGAACCAAGGGTCAGGTTAGAAACCAAGCCCTTAAAATCTTTGATATATTTGCCATAGTTCGCACGTCCCATGTTCTCCACCAGAAGGTCCAGAGTGGCTCCAGCCTTTCCTGTTATGTTCAGAGTGAGCCGGGGGTCTCACTCTTGCTCAGGTCTCAAACTCCTGAGCTCAAGCAATCCACCTGCCTCAGCCTTCCAGAGTGCTAGAATTACAGGTGTGAGCCACCTTGCCGGGCCAGATGATTTTCTTTAATCCTTGTGTCAATCCTATAATTGAGGCCCTCGTCTGGTGCTGGAATTAGCAAATGCAGTCAGCACACAGAGATAGCTCTTTGGAGAGGATTCTGCTACCGCCAGCCCGCCTTTCCTGCACAGTCAGACCACTGCAGGATCTGCACCTGTAGCTCTGTCTGCCTCTGGTCCTTGGCTGGCTTCCCTGGTCCCTTCCCTCTCCTGAACAGGCATTTCCATTGGGCTAGCTCCTCTCTTTCAGCTTTCCTGGTGCCTTTCCTGGCTGGCTCATGCTGTTCCTTCTGCCCAGAATCCCCTTTTTCCTTTTCTGCCTGTTAAAGTCCTTATTTTTCAAGCCTTGCTTTAATGTCATTCTGACCTCCCTGGCCTTCCCTGTCAGAATTAATTGTTCCTTCCTTTGTGTGGCTCAACAGCACTTACCACCAGGAACTGTAGTTGCTTGTTTCACTACTCAGTCTAGGGGAACAGACAGCAGAGGACTGGTTTGATTCACTTCCTTGTCTTGGGGCTCAGGGGCTGCCCAGTATTCAGTGAAGCCTATCAGGACTGAGGCAGGGGCTGTGAAGTCTCACTGGGGACAGCCCTGGCTTGGGGCTGTGGTTGTGTGTCTCTCTCCCTGGCTTGAAAAATTGGCTTTCAGAGACAAAGACAGGAATCCCTCCCCAGCCGGTATATGCTGGTTGTCCTCCTTCTAGATGAATCTCCTTCTCTAGTGCCAACTTGCTGCCTGCCTCCTACCTGGTGTCCCCTCCTACCTTTCCCCATTTAGCAGCATCTGTGGATTTCATTAACTTGCTACTTAACCCCTCTCCCTTGGATCAGCTCTAAAGATGATAAATCAGGCCCAGGGCTGTCCCTGCAGTGGCCATCCTCTCCACATCCCTCTAATGAGGGTCTGGCTGCCCCAGTTCATCACTGGCCACTGTCCCTTTCTCACCCCCACCATACAGACCATGTCAGTGCTATTATAGCCCAGCCATTTTGGATTGAATTCTGGAGCCAGACTTGGGGACAGCCCTTAGAGCAGGACCCAGGGGCTGTAGGTGACTGTGGGCCCTGGCCTGGAAACAGATGGGGTGGGCTAAGGGACCACAGGACCCCTGTCCTAGGTTTGACTGTGTACAAGGGGTGGGATGGGGCCGGAGTTAAACTGGACCTGCATTCTCGCTTTTTTTTTTGGTGGTCAGGACCAAGTGAGGCTTAAACTCACAGCCTCTGGTTTGCAAGGGCAGCATTCTTTTTTTTTTTTATTTTTTTATTAGAAACAGAGTCTCATTTTGTTGCCCTCAGTAGATTGTTGTGGTGTCACAGCTCACAGCAACCTCCAGTTCTTGGGCTTTGGCAATTCTCTGCAAGGGCAGCATTCTATCCGCTGAGCTACGAGACTCAGCTCATTCTTGCTCCTTTACTTTCTTCCTCAAAAACTTATCGTGGTCAACCAGGTCTCAGGGGAGTGCTGGGCTAGGTCAGGGTAGCAAGCAGTGAGGTTTGTTCAGGACTTAGGAGACGGGCCTCTTTTTCTAGGCCCTGCCTAAACACCAACTCTGATTTCTCTTCTTCAGTGTAGTTCCTTGCCCCCTCCTCTTCAGACCCCAGGTCTTTCCTTTTGTCATCTTCCTTTCATTTCCATGTTTCCTTCTCATACTTTTTTCTAGGCATAAACTCTCTATAAGGGACCCCTCCCATATGTCAGAGGTCTAACATTTTGTAGTTCTGAGCAGGGCCCTTCTGTTTCCTTTCCTTCAGGGATCCCTCCTTTCCTTCTACCTGCCCTCATGTTGGCTCTCCTTTGTCTCCCCCACTACTTCTCACCTTCATTGCCAGCCTCTGCAGGCAGCAATGTTAAGTTGGTGGAGTAGCCAGCCTGTCTCACAGCAGGCTCTGGAAAAGCATCCACTAAGCCCAAATTGGAGTCTCCCCATTCTGTTCCTTCCCCATCACTCCCTAGGCCCTGCTTGTAAGTGGGATACTGCTCTGCTCTGCTGGCACCCTTTTTTCTGTCTCTGGGGGGTCAAGGCCATTGGATATTCATGTAGCAACCCCTTCCACGAGTGATTTTGTCGGGTGCTATTTCTATAATGTCTTCATTGCCTCCTAATTGGACAAATCTCTTTTCTTTATTTTTCTTGTTAAAGACAGATTTAAAGAACGAGTTCAGTAGCTCAGCCATTTTCAGACCATCATTAATTTCCCGCCTTCTTATTTATTAATGGGGCAACTTCCTTGCTGATATTTCTTGTTCCCTGGATATCTCTGTAAAAGCCTGCCTTGCTCATGCAGCCCCTGGGACCAGTGCTAACTCACTCTGACTTTGTGCTGCCCTCAGCTGCTCTGGCATTCCCTCCACAGCCCCTCTGCACTCACAGCCCTTCTTGGTCAAGGCCTCACCACCCATAGCCTGTGAGGAAGAGAGTTGGGAGGCCCCTGCATTCTAGGCATAGAAGCTTCCTTCTGTGTGTGAAGTGGACTGAGACTCCCAGTTCTCTCCTCTACTCCCTTCCCTACTTCCACTAAGTTTTAGCTCTTACACTAAGTTGAATGTAGTCACATTCACTCCTCAAGACCCTGAGGAACAAAGGGGAAGCTGAAATAAGGATTGGCCCAGGGTCACTTTGCTTAGGTACAGCCAGAATGTGAGTCTAGTTCTGCCTGACCCCAGAGCTTGAACTCTTTCTCTATGCCAGAACACCCAGGGAACCCAGCAGGTGAGAGTTTATGGTTAGGATGAGTCTTGATACAGAAATAGAAGCCAGGCTGCTGCCCATGTGTGGGTGTAGGTGAGAGTCAGTAAGCACTGGGCTCCTTGAGCCAGCAGCTACTGCCCTAGAGCACAAGTCTGGGTCTGACCACAGGCTGACTCCACTGCAGGCTCCCAAACCTTCTCTAATATAAGTGATAAGGACTCGTAGGAGGGTTTGGTAGGTTTCCTCCTGGGCTTTTCCTATAACCAGAAATAGGCTCTGAGCCAAGACTCCAGGCAAGATTTATTGTACCCAGGGCCCAGTGGCTAAGGCTATAGCTACCTACATGTTGCTGGTGTTGCTGGTGAGTGGTGAGAACATGAGAGGATAGTGATCCTCATCCTGAGTGCAAGCCTGACACAATGACAGATTTGAGGCCCCCATGGCTGCTGCCAAATGCCAAGTCACTCCTCTTTTCTGTGTAGAAGCTTTGTGTAGGTACTCAAGAAGACCAAGGGAAGAGTGGAAAGAGAGAGAACTCAGGGTGGAATCATCCTGCCCAGTCTGGGACTTCTGTCTCCCTCCAGCAGCAGCAGTCTGGGAGCAGCGGCAGTGCCAAGGAGGAGTCCCCTGGGAGCAGCGGCAGTGCCCAGGAGGAGTCCCCTGGGACCAAGCCCTGAAGCCGTGTCTTTACACTAAAAGACCTTGTTTCTTGTCTGCTCCTGGTCATAATCCATTAATAGAGACATTAAAGCAAATGATTGTCTCTTAGTTCAGCTGCCTCTCACTATAGCTGGAAGAAGGAGCAGCCAGGGTGACCCTGGCCAGAGGGGACATTGTAGGGATGGGATTGAGGTGGGAGGGGATCTGCAAAGCATCCCCTGTCCTACATGAAGCCTCAGCTTTGGTGGCTCACAGGAGCTCCCTGATGGTTGCCTCATCCAGCAGGGCTTCTCTGCCTTGAAAATCTGTGACTGTGTTCTGCCCCCTCACCTCCTACTCTTGGCATCAGGCAGAATATGACGCAAATAAGAAAAGGCATAGGCTTGATGCCCATAGCTCGGTGATTAGGGCACCGGCCATATGCATTGGGGCTGGAGGGTTTGAACCTGGCCTGGGCCTGCTAAACAACAGTGACAACTACAACAAAAAAATAGCCCAGTGTTGTTAGGCACCTGTAGCCACAGCTACTTGGGAGGCTGAGGCAACAGAATCACTTAAAGCCAAGAGTTCGAGGTTGAGCTGTGACACCATGGCACTCCAACAAGGGTGGCGACATAGTGAAACTGTCTCAACAAAAAAAAAAAAAAGAAAGAAAGAAAAGCCATAGGTGTATAAGGGGACAACAGGGTCTCCAAGGACTTTGATAAGCTTCTATGCACACAGCTTTTAGTATTTATAACAATGGGTTATAAATACTTGTTGGGTACTTCCTGCATGTTTCAAGGGCTGTACTTTATGTCCACTGCCACAGCTGATCTCACAACAGCTCGCCATGCAGGTCTGAGTATTTCTCCCCATTTACAGATATGAAAACTGAAGCTTAGAGAAGTTAAGCCACTTTCCCAAGGTCACTCAGCTAACAGGTAACGGAGATGGGCTATGAACCCAGGCAGTCTGAGCCCGTAGTTGTAACCACTGTTATTGTTTGCTGACTCTAGTTTCACAATTTGAAACTGGAATCAAGAGGTGGGTAGGGCAGGACAGAGGTTTTGTATCAGGTAGGGAATTGATTTAGAGGTCAGAGACAACAGTTAGGGATAAACAGGCTCATCTCTGGATGGGGCTGCAGAAGCGGAGGGACCCCAGGGAACACCGCTGAGACAGGCCTCATTTAGCATGTTTATGACAAGTCTGGCAGAGGGCAGCTCAGAGAAAGCTGCCCCTTTGGAGATGAGATGACACCAAACACTTTTGGGGGGGAAAATGTCTGGTTTTTTATCTCCCCCTGGCCCCCTAACCCTCACCCCTTACCTGATACTTTGTTGGATGTCCAATAAACAATTTCTATTGTAAAATATAGATGCTAAAAAAAAGTGAAGAGTCATAGCAGTCCTGCATCAGACTCAGCAGAATGAAAAATGCTCTGCCTCTGATATGGGTGTCTGTGTTTGGGAAGGTGTGCCAGAGAGACAGCCTTTCAAGGTGTGGTCTGAGGAGTAGCAGAATCAGTTTCACAGGGAACTTGATAGAAATGCAGAATTGGGGCCTTTCCCAGACCCACATAATTACAATTTGCATTTTAACAAGAGCCCCTAGGTAATTGGAATATACATTAAAGTTTGAGAAGCCTGGCTCTAACACAGAGCTGACCTAATCACTGCCTGCATTATTCCTTACAGTGGCTCTCTATTACCCTCAAGATCAAGTATAAACACCTTAAGAAGGCTCATAAGGGCTCGGCGCCTGTGGCTCAATTGGCTAAGGTGCCAGCCACCTATACCTAAGGTGGTGGGTTTGAATCCCCAGCCCGGGCCCGCCAAACAACAATGATGGCTGCAACCAAAAAAAAAAAAAAAATGGCCGGGCGTTGTGGCAGGCGCCTGTGGTCCCAGCTACTTGGGAGGCTGAGACAGGAGACTCGCTTGAGCCCAGGAGTTGGAGGTTGCTATGAGCTGTGATGCCATGGCACTCTACCCAGGGGAATAGCTTGAGGCTCCATCTCAAAAAAAAAAAAAAAGAAGGCTCATAAGATGATGTAGGATCTAACTCTTCCCATGTCATCAAATTTCTCTTTTATCACTCCCTTTGCCACACTTTTCTGCTCTGATCATACTAAGTTTCTTTTTATCCCGCATGGGTCATTTCCTTGTTTAATGCCTTTGCTCAGGTCATTCTCTTTGCCTGGAATGTCCTCCCCTCTACACTCCTTTCTTCTCCCTTTCTTGGTCTGGGAAATTCCTACTCAGCTTTAAGACTTAAGGGGTGGGGGAGAGACAGGTAGAAGGAGGGTAATCAGTGGGACCTCACCTACTGTGTATATTGCAAGCATACATGTCAAATATATTAATAGTAGAGTTGGTTTGGTGCCTGTGACTCAACGGACTAGAGTGCCAGCCACATACATCAGAGCTGGCGGGTTCAAGCTGAGCGTGGGCCTGCCAAACAACAATGACAACTACAACCCCAAAATAGCCAGATGTTGTGGCAGACACCTGTAGTCCCAGCTACTTGGGAGGCTGAGGCAAGAGAATTGCTTAAGCCCAAGAGTTTGAGGTTGCTGTGAGCTGTGATCTCATGGCACTCTACCAAGGGTGACATAGTGAGACTCTGTCTAAAAAAGAAAGGACTTGACTTAAATTTGATTTAAATGTCACTTGTTTTTGGAAGTCTTTCCAGGCTGTGATGGATGACTTATCTTCAAACTCTCACATTCACAGTTATCACTCTGAATAACAGTTATTTCTTTAGCAGAGTATCTCCTTTGTTAGAATGTAAAGCTCTTTGAGGGCAGGGATTGTGTGTCTATTGTTCATGTTCCTGTCCTGTGCTTTCATGAAGCCTTGCATGAAGTAGGTATTCCAAGCATGTTTGTTGAATCTTGGAAAAGGATGGGCTCAAGCTCTTAGGCCTGTGCTGAAGCTGCTGGAGATGTCTTGAGGTTCTGGAGGCTGTGGTCAGACACTGTTTAGAGATTAAGACCTCTCAGCAAGCCCCTTTCTTGTGGATTAGTGAGTGCTGTGCAGGGCTGAATGTGCAGGTATGGCCTGGAGCTTTTGAAGAGGAAAGAAAACAGCCACTCAAGGAATTAGGAAATGCTTTTTGGAGAGGGGCACAGTTCTCCCAGAAGTTCAACAGGTGGACATGGAAATGGGAGAGGCACTCCCAGTTGAAAGAACAGTATCAGCAAAGGCTTGGAAAAGTGTAACACACCTTGATGAGTAGCAATTAGTCTCTTTGGCCTGGAAGAGAGAAGTTAAAAGAAATACTAGAAAATAAGGCTAGAAGGTTGGCTGAAGTATAGAGGATTTGATTGCCAAATTGGGACCAGGAAGGAGGAACTATGAAACCACAAGGGATCTGGTGTAATGATGAGGCCCTACTAGTCTAGCAGGCAGTAAAAGGGGCTTATTCACTAAACAGTGGAGGAAAAAAGTAGTGTAATGGGTTTAGAACTGATATTTGCCTACAGGCAGTGTCGGGAGTTAGGTAACATCTTCTGACCCAAATACCTATTTGAAGCCACCAATTTACTTGGGATCTGAAAAACCTCCCAGAGAAAAATAAATTTGAGCTAAGCTCATAACTGGATCAGGTATGTATCAGCACGACTACAGTAGGAGTGTGTGGATAAACTAATGGACACCACTTTTCTGGAAAGGTCAGAAAAACTCTAGAGAAAGACCTAATGGTAGAGGAGAGAGGTGTTTGGCAGAGTAAGCCAGCTTCCACATTTGAATTAAAGGTTGAAGAGAGATCATGCCTCTGGTTCAGCATGATGGTTCTTATATAAAGTCACCCTATCTTGGCGACGCTGATGGTAGTAGATGTGCACACAATGGGAAGAAAGCGCTGTTTGAAGAAATGGAAAGAGATATCTCAGATTCATTTAAGAGCCCAAATAACACTGCTGTGGGGCTCAATATACCTCTGATGCTCCTGAAAGGAATATGGAGGGAGTCCTTTTCTTTCCTTTTTTTTTTTTTTTTTTTGTATGAAAGGTTTTTATTGGTGGGGGAGGGAGGCTGCAGAGCAGCACCAAGGAGGAGAGAAAAAGAGAAGAGAAAAGAGGAGAGAAAGATGAGGAGAGAGTGGGGAAGTAAAGAGAGAGAGAGAGGGCAGAGGAGAGAGGTGGGGAGAGGGGGGAGAGAGTGGAAGTCCTTTTTTTACCTTGCAAGAGAGTGCTATGCTCTCAGGGTGTCGTGGTACTGTAAGAACTGAGCATCTTAGGTAGGGGCATTCAAGGCTAGCATCTGAGCAAGGAGAGGAAGTTGGGAATTGAGATGTGGCACATGGAAGTAACCCAGCTGCATGTCAGACTGATGGAGGATGATGGTGCACCCAAGGTTACTGATTCCAGAGGCTAGAGGTGGTAGGGAACTGTTCTAGCTATGGGATCCTCTGGGCCACTAGAGGCAGGAAATCTGGCTGGTCCTTAGAGAGGTAGATTAGGGCCAGAAAATGGAGGGTCTCAAAAATCAAGCTGGGACTGAGAGAAGAGGCCATATAAGGGATGGCAGTGGGGATAGGAGAATGAAATCAGGCAATTCTTGGGCTGGAAGGAGAACCTGCCCACTCTGTAGGGTCATCATTCCTTTTTATTGCTGTTGAGTTCAATAGATCCTCACAGGATTGTCTACCCTTTTGAAAGCAACTCCCTTGCTTTCAAACTTAGCTAATTTCTAAGTACCAGATCTGGAAGAAGCACAAAGCCCCCATCTTTTCCAGGGATGCTTTGCCTCTGACTCGAGGCCGGACAGCTTAAGCAAGACCTTGTACAGTTGGGACAGAGCTGTGGGATTCATGGTACTTGTGAATCACACGTCTGGGGCATGTCACAACTGTCTCTGGGTTAGTGGGCAAGGCAAGAGGAAGCCAGAGAATTTGAGATGAGGATCCTAGGACTAGAGAGGGGCCAGAGAGTAGGCAGAGAGTGGAGCAGCTTGGGGAAGAGGGCCTCCCTGGGCAGGTGGCTCCATTTGATTTCCGATTTAAGGGGGAGGCTTAGATAGCCAAGAAGAAAAAGGCTAATAAGAAAAATATTAAACTGCAGTGTGTGTGTCCCCAGGGACTTTCTGTTGCCATGACTGACCTCCCGGAGAGCGCCATTCGTTCTGTAGCATGGCAGCTTTATAGGCACTTGTAGGCCTGCAAAGAACACCAATTTGCTGCTGCAGTTTGTTTTGATAACTGAAACTTTCAATAAATCTATATTAAAATCAAAGGGAAAATTAACTAGGCCCCAGTGAGGGGCACGAAGATAAGGGAGCACATTACCACCCTGGCCTCAGCCACCCCTCATCTGTCTCTTAGTTCAGATTCAGGTCACCAGGGAGATGAATGGCTCAGGCTCGTGGGAGCAGCCCTAGGGAGAGCAGGGAGAAGAAAGCATGGCCAGGTCCAGTCCTCTCTGCTCCTTAAGTAGCAGAAGATGGCTGGGGGTTAGAGGAGGAGGGGATGAGGAGGTGGGAAGAGGAGTTAGAGAGAGGGATGGAGTAAAGGTGAGAATAATAGTAAAAGCCACTATTTACTGAACTCTTTATTCCAGGTACTATGCCAAGCAGTTAGATATTAATTCTAATAACAGGTAGGTAATAGTATTAACTTCACCATGGAGATGAAGAAACCAAACCTCAGAGAGGTATGTGATTGGCCTAAGGTCACAGATGGAGCCAGAACTCAAACCTGAGAGGATCTCCCTGAGCCCACACTCCTTCCCTATGCTGTCTTACATAGCTTATAGGGACTAAGATGGCAGGATCTGTTTTCCCGGTTCACAGATAAAAATGGTTTCAGAGCCAGGCTGAGTTGTGCCAAGTTTGGGGGCTGCCACACACTGTCCTTGGATCTTGCATTCTCTGCCCTTTGATTGCTGGTTAGAGTCCTAGCTTTGATGGCCACCTCGCTGATTTTCCCTGGTGGTTTGACAGGGGTGCAGAATATCCAAATTGGTCTTCTCTTTTGTTTCTTTCTTTCTTCTTCTTCTTTTTTTTTTTTTTTAGAGACAGAGTCTCACTTTATTGCCCTCGGTAGAGTGCCGTGGCATCAGACTGCTCACAGCAACCTCCAACTCCTGGGTTTAAGCAATTTTTTTGCTTCAGCCTCCTGAGTAGCTGGGACTACAGGCACGTGCCAAACACCCAGCTATTCTTTTTGGTTTCTATTCACATTAACTCCATCATTTAACCCATCCACCAAGAGCCTATCCAGGGTGGTCTGTGTGTGCTCTGGACTCAGCAGGTCATCTGAGCAGGTCATCTTGGTCTTGCCTCCCAAGATTCATATCTCCTTGCCCCATCCAGGTCCCCACTTTGGGCATTGGCTGTTTGTTTATTGGACAACCCAGCTGCATTGCTACCTCATTTACTAACACATCTGGTTATCTTAGTTCCCCTGAGATGAGGGCTGGGTTGTGATACAGTCTCCAATATGCCCACTGTGGTGGGACTGCAGTGGACCCAATGTGACCAAACCAGAGACTTTGACTACTCTCATCATTTCTAGTCTCAGATGAACCACTCCGCTTCTCATCTGAGACATGATGACTCTACAGGATCTGTCTAGAATATATGCTGCATGACAGAGCAACTAACTGTATCTTCTTTGAGACTCTGCTCAACTTCTTGGTAATAAACTGCCTCATATTTTTGCTTCTTCCTTCTCTCTGTCACTTTCTTTTCCCCCTCACTTTTTAAATATGATTTATTTATTTTAAGAGTTAGGGGCTCGGCGCCTGTGGCTCAATTGGCTAAGGCGCCAGCCATGTACACTTAAGGTGGCGGGTTCGAATCCCCAGCCCAGGCCCGCCAAACAACAATGATGGCTGCAACCAAAAAATGGCCGGGCATTGTGGTGGGCGCCTGTGGACCCAGCTACTTGGGAGGCGGAGGCAGGAGACTCGCTTGAGCCCAGGAGTTGGAGGTTGCTATGAGCTGTGATGCCATGGCACTCTACCCAGGGGGACAGCTTGAGGCTCTGTCTCAAAAAAAAAAAAGAGTTAGAGAAGGCTCGGTGCCTGTGGCTCAAGCGGCTAAGGTGCAAGCCACATACACCTGAGCTGGCAGGTTTGAAGCCAGCCCAGGCCTGCCAAATAACAATGATGGCTGCAACCAAAAAATAGCCAGGCGTTGTGGCAGGTGCCTGTAATCCCAGTTACTTGGGAGGCGGAGGCAGGAGAATCGCTTGAGCCCAGGAGTTGGAGGTTGCTATGAACTATGAAGCCACAGCACTCTACCTAGGGTGACAGCTTGAGGCTCTGTCCCAAAAAAAAAAAAAAGAGTTAGGGACTATGTTGACCAGGTTGGCCTTGAACTGTGGTCCTCCTGTCTCAACCTCCCGCCTTTCCAGTATCTGGGACTATAGGTGTGCTCCACTGTACCTTGCTCCACTCACTCTTGATGCCCCAGGAGTATACTCCCCAACTAAGTCTGAGCATATAAGCTTTGCCTAATGTTCTGTTTTCTAAGGAATCAGCTAGAGGGTTAGCTGATTCAGGAGTTTAGGGACGTGCCTGCAGTGTAAGGCACGAAGTGTATACTGAACTCCTAAACTATTCTATTATTTGAATGATTTTGTGAGCTCTTTCTCCAAAAAGATGTTATAGTTGAGTGAAGTCTAGAAGCTGTATAGTTAAGCATAGAGCACAAAGGAGGAAAGAGCACATTTTGGGGAAGTCTCCATGGAGGATTTGTGGGCTGGACATTAAATAAAGCCTTTAATCCAGATGGTATAGATTTACTTTGTTCTTATGGCCAAGAAGGTTGGCTATGCCCTATTCTCAGACCAGAACTCAGGATATAACAAAATTATCTCCTTGCCTCTTATTTGTCTTATTTTTATATTTACTTACTTAATAGTTTATTGTGCACTCTTTTGCTCCCATTTGCTCTCAAATTTAAACACTCTTTGAAAGTCCAGGTTTTGTGTGTCTTGTTCATCACTGGTTCCTCAGCAATAGAAACAGTACCTGACACTTAAAAGAGGAACTATAAATATACGCAGACTGATTGATCAACTGGGGTTTATGACTAGGCAAGAGAAGGAGGAAGACCCAGTTCTAGCTCCAAGAATCAGGGGATAGGTAGATGTGCCTCCACTGCAGTGATTTAGGATAAAAAGTCTGCCCTTGTCACTGTTCTCTCATTTGTTCACAAATATTTATTGCAGGCCTGCTTTATGCTGGGTACTGTGCTGGATAATACTAATGTAGCATGAACAATATGGAAATAATGCTTTTCATAAAGGAGCTTACAGCCTTAGGGGAGAGAAAACAAAGAAAGAGACAATTACAAAACAATGTGATAAATGCTGTAGATAGGTAGTAGAATCGCCTAACCTATCATGTTGGTGGGATTAAGGAAGCATTTTCTGATAATGGGGACTACCAGGCACTTGCAAATTTAGGCGGGAGCCAGTATTTTAAGGTCAGATCTCAGAGGTGGTAGGGCTCCCAAATGATGTCATTGTCTTAAGTGAAAACATGCAGATGGTACACAGAGGGGCTTGGTAACTGAAGGTAGGCCCAGAAGATGGGTCCTGACTGTTTGGAAAGCTGTCAAAGCCATCATTGGCTTGGCCAAGGCTGGAGTTTTCCAACTTACAAACTGGTACCCATGACTTCCTCGAGAGGCATATCCAAGATGAAAAAAACACATCTCTGTCTTGGGTCTGAGTTCTCTCCACCTGACTGGAAAGACCAACTGTGGAAGCTTCCCAGAGCTGTGGCCAGAATCCTTCTAAACCTAAAGTTTCCTCTGAATGGATCTGAACAAATCAGTTCCTGCTTCCTTAGAAAGACCCTTCTGAAGTCTAAGCATTTCCTTTTTAGCCTGAATCCCACCTCCTCTCAGGTCTTTCCCAGGCCCACATCAGAGAGATGATGATAATTACTTGTTGAATGAACGAATCACGAGAACGTATGGTCTAAATAGAATCTGTCACCTTATGCACCTATATTCACCTCATGGGTATATTAGGAGGGGGGGGCTACCTGGGTCGCTCTAGGCTCAACTCGGAAGCGCCCTTCGCCCCGCCTTCTCGTCTGAGGACGTGCAACCTCAGAACTACAAGTCCCATAAAGCCGGCAGCCGGGAGTCACCATCTTGACGCTCCTTAGCGCGCATGTCGGCGGGAGAGCGAGCATTCGGAGCCAAGAAACCCCGCCCCACCACAGCCTATTGGTCAAAGGGGCCGCCGGCGGGCTCAGCGGTTGGCCAGCGAGCCTGCCCGTCCTTTGCGTCGGTCGGGGTCAGAGTGCGCGGAGGTGAGTCGGTGTGTTGTGGACTCGTGGTGCTGGCTGCCGCTGTTGAGGCGACCGGGAACGGGCGGTGGGGAGCGGGCGGAGCTGGCCCTGTCTCTGCCTAGCCGTCCCGGCAGTCGGTGCGGGCCGCGCCCGCCGCCGCCAACTGTCCTGAGCGCCTGCTGAGGCCGAGGGAGACGTCGGGGCCTGCACCTGGAGGGATCCTGCCGCGCTGGCCCCGAGGAGGGGGCGTTGCCATGGCAACAGCCTCTCCTGCAGCTGATGGGGGGCGGGGGCGGCCCTGGGAAGGAGGGCTGGTCCCCTGGCCCCCTGCCCCTCCCCTTACGCTTCCCTGGACTTGGATGGGCCCGAGTTGGGGGCAACACCCTGGGGTGGGTGATGATGAGTGGCCCCCAGATTGGGCTCTACTTAATGCTTGCGTGGTGAGGGTCGCGGTGTGCACGGTTTGTGCGGCGTGGGTACTAGCCCATGTGCGCACCCTGGATGCATGATCTGAGTAATGTTCTGGTGGAGGGGGGAGAAGGGGAGGGCTTTTGGAGATAAACCGGATGAGTTGATTAAGGGGGCTGACTTTGTAGGTGGGACTACTAGAGAAGAAGAGAGGTTTGACCAGAGGCTAGGAACGGAGCAAGAAGATTGTAGATAGAGCACTCCCTTTACTCCTCCCCAACACAGACGCACACACTCAGGGTTAGCAGTTTATCTCTTTGTAAATCTGAAGCAGTGGTAGTAGTGATGGAAAGAGTGAATAAGGGCCCTAACTTGACTAGCTTTATGTTTGCCTTTCCAGCAAATGGTCAAGCAAACAAAAACAAAAAGGTCCAACAAACAAACAAAAAAAGCATGAACTTGGTTTGAGGCTTGACTGGGAGTTCTTGAAAAATAGAAGTGCTTCTTTTTGACTTGGAAGGTGCTGGCTGTAAGTCCCCCTCAGTAGGGGGTTGGATTTTGTCCTTAGGGATGGATTTTGCAACTAATAGTGCCATCATTGCCTCTGCTATAGATCTCTGCCTACCTTAGTGGTGTTTACTATTGTCAGATACTTCATCAGTCTCCCAGCTGAAGGGCAGCAAAACACGAATCTCATTGGCTAAAGACTATAGTCTTTGAACTATAGTAGGTTGTGATTGGCTGAATGATTTCGATTGTAGAATTTCTTCCAGAAATTGGCTTCATCAAATCCTGCTTTATTCTGACTTTATCATACACAGCATGTCTTGTTTTAGTGGGTTCATGCTTAAAGCTTAAGTATATTATACTTGAATCCCCCACCATTTAAAAGCCAATTTATAAACAGGGACTTGGAGTGTGACTAGCTAATGTGTGTCTGTGGTCTTGGTTAGAAACTCACTTGGCTGCCTTTCATCAGGAGGTGGAGGGTGGGGGAAGGGAGCTGCTGAGAAGTGATTGATAAGGTTTCCTTTATGGATTCTGTGGTGCTTCATTGGAGCTCAGAGCACTTTGGCAACTTAAGCACTCCAAATTAAAAGCTCATTAACAATTCCTGCCCAAAGATCGTGTAAATAATCAGCTAGCTAGGTCATAGAGCTTGGCTAAGAGCTCTCCTTCCAACTTGAAATTTCCAAATAAAAGTGCTTTTATTCCCTTTCGTTTTGAAAAGTGTTTTCTTTGTGTTGTGGTAAATTGGTGAGTGGCCTTTTCCCAGGGGATCTGAGTTGAATAAAGTCTTAAGTGTGTAGAATGTTAGACAGGAATATGTTGGTTCCAGTCCTAGGTGTTTCTTTGTGCAGAGAGCATCATGAGCTTACAAAGGTATCTCTGCAACATATAATCCTTTGGAATATCTAAATTAGTTGATAAATATGATAGATATCCATGTTTTGACTTTGGGTCACCTTAACTTTTTTTAGAACTTGAGGCAGATTTGGAAGTATTCTGAAAGTATTTCCTGGTCCGTGTGGCCATTTGCAATATGGCCTGTGGATTTGTGGGAGCCAACCCCTCCATGAGTCCTGGAACAGCCTTAATTCCAGAGTTCTGAATATTGTCAGCCTTACCAGTGTTTTCTTCCTTGACTAGGGTAGGATTCTGAACTCATCCAGAGAGCTACCACTTTATGACTGTCTTTCTCAGTCCAGGCTCAGATATGGTAAATGTTTAGTGTTTCTAGGAGGAAAAGTATACTACTAGAGAACATGAAAATAATTACAAAAACAAATATAGTACCAATAGCTTCTGAAATCTCTGTAGGGGCACTGTCTTTCTACATAGATAGAGCTGTTATCCCAGAGTTTGAGTTTAGGTGTTTGAGATGTAGTATGATCCTTAATGTGGTTTTGATCCTTTGTGTTGAAATAGACTTGTTGCAGAGATGTGTATTTATCCACAGCATTGGGGCATTCCAGCTCTCACAGAACCTTCAGCATCCCCAGCAGCCAGTCTTGGCATCTTTGAAGTAAGAAGAGGTGAGCATCCTGTTGCATGGTCAAGTTTGGTTTGACTTTCTTCTAAGTATTTGGACTTGGAGGGTAGAGGGTGGGGATGGTACAGATTGTATTTTTCTGTGATTTCTTGTGATAAAGCAGCAATGCTTAACATGCTCAAAGCATAGTGAAACTTACCCAAAGTCTATGAAGTGGTGAGAGTTGGAGGTGGGGGAACCAGATTCTGAAGTTCTTTCATGATTTCTTTATGGACATCTCATAAGCAGCCACTTTAGGTTGCATAGAGCCAGAATCGTTCTTTATCCTGGATAATATACATCTTAAAACAATAGGAAGAAACACGTTTATTTGGCTTTTGATAGTATATTTGCCCAAGGCCTTTGGGTTCTCGATTTAATTTGGGCTGTCACCTTTGGGTGGATAGTTAATCTCAACCTATCTCCATTTTACAGGGATTGAGTTTAGCTAAAGAGATCAACTCTGCTGATTGGTATCTAGAGACTAAGGGCCAAACACTTTGATGGTTCCTGGGATTGTGGTGGTGAACAAGATAGCCACTGTCCCTGACATCCAAGAGCTTACAAATTCATGAGAGAGACAGATAATAAAAAGGCAGGTATGATATCCTCTGAGAGTGCTATAGTGAGGGAACTGTGTAGGTACTTTGGGAGTACTCACAGGGGTCACTAGCCTAGACTTGTGGACACAAGAGAAGCCTTGCAGAAGAAGTAGTCTCTTCACCTAGAATTAGATAAAGACATGAAGGACCAAGTGTCAGAACTTCCTTGAATTTGAGAAATAGAGTGCTTAGTGGGAATAGGACAGGAGAATATGGAGAGATGAAGCAGGAAAGGTAAGCAGAGGACAGAACTTTATAAGCTCTTAGGATTATATCTGTTTGGGGGGCCGGTGTAGAAAAAAGATTAAGGGTTTATAAACTTTCTGTAAGGGACAATATAGTAAATATTTAGGCTTCCTGAGCCTCTATCACAATTACTCTGTGGTTATGCATGAAAGCAGCCATAGATGATATGAAAATGAATGAGCATGAAAATAAATGAGTATTCCAATAAAACTTTATAAAAATTAGGTGGCAGATGGATTTCGCCCATGGATCATAGTTTATTCACCCCTGGATCAGATTTAAGAACAGTAAGAAGCCATTAAAAGGTTTAAAACAGTAGATTGACGTTAGATTTGTGTTTTAGTTTTTTCACACTGACAAATCAGACTTGTGTTCTGATTGAGTATGAACAGTAGATTAAAGGGGATGGACAGTATTGACGGCGAGACCAGTCAGGCGGCTATGGCAGTTATACACATAGCATTTTATATTTCCTCTTTTGTGGCAATATTTTGGCCCTTTAAATTGAGTATAACTGACTCTTTGCATATATGTGTATATTGGTTCTCTTTACTAACTTTCTGGCCATCTGCTAGAGCTTGTAGGATGTCTGTCAAAGAATCTTTTGGAGATACCAGCTCCTGTTTTACAGCCTGGAAATCATGGAAGGACGGAAAGTTGGTACAGAGTGAACTAAAAGGTTTTGGGAAGTATATTCTAATGCAGAAAGTATAGAATAAAAATGGAGCCCTAGAAGGGACCTTAGTTCTAGGGCTCATAGCTTAATGTCCATTATTTTGAACTTCTTATAAATGGGATGACTCATTTTCCTAGGCTTTCCAGGGAATTGTCCTCATTCTATTTACAACCAGTCCCAAGGTTATGAACAAGATAGGTTCTCTTGATTCTTAAGTTGAATTTGTATGTAAGTTGGAACAGGTACGTTTACTTTTTACTTAATAGCCTCCATTTGTAAGTGCAAATCCAACATCAGTCAGATGTTTGCAACTTGGGGACTTACTGTAATGACCTCCGTTCATAAGTGTTAGTTGTACATAAATGGGATGTTTGTAACTCGGTGACTGCCTGTATGTTCTATTCAGTTTCTCCTTTCCTTGCTTGTAGCAGATCAGTGACCTTTCCCAGTTTTGAAAATATCTCTCAATTCACATATTATGTCAGGTGCAGGACCCAAGTAAACTACTGTATTTGTTGAATGTCCATTGAGTAGGTTAGACCCAACAGTACTGTGTCTGTTCTTTCCCTTTATCTCTTCTTCCTACAACCCCAGGTATGCTTGGATTGCTGGCGAGAAGCTTACAGGTTTCTGATGACAGTGTTTATATGGCATTGGGCAAGTGACTTACCTCTCTGAGCTTCGCTGTGCTATCTATAAAATGGAGATAATGGGACTTAATAGGGTTGGTTAAAGGATTTAATAGTGGTAATGTAAATAAAGCTCTCAGAACAGTGTCTTGATAACTTTTATACTACTAATATTTTGCGCAATAATTTTTTAAAAAGCAGCCAATAGTTGAGTGACTTGTCATTATATCCATATGATAGAAACACAGACCCTGGTAGTTAGTGGTAGCCGGCAGAAAGGAGGAATTAACAAGTAAAACAAGGCACCACTCTTCATAATGGAAAATTTTCAGACAGCAGGAGTTCCATTTAGAATCCCAGAATTTTTGTCAGGGTGGACCTTAGTCCCAGCACCATCAGTAATGTGAATTGAGTGAGTAGCTTCCCAGTAGAAATTCACCAAAGTGTGATCAGTCATTCCTCTCTGTCTGTCTGGGGTCATTTATTGGTGTTGCCACTCATGTGGCCCTTGAATGTTTTTTATTACTTTTCACCAATGCTCTGGGAAGTGGGTCAGGTGGTCAGCATTCTTGTCCTTGCTATCCCTGTGAGGAAACTGAGGCCCAGGAAGGTTAAGTGGGTTGCCTGAGGTCATGTTGGGAGGGCCTGTCAAAGCTAGTGCAGATTTGCCTTCAGATGAAATTGGTTTAGTTTATTGCTGTGATTTCTCTTCCCTTGAGTGAGAGATGCATAGTCATTGCAGAACTGCAGTCTAAGGCATGCCTTGTCTGGATTTACTGGGCTTGATTTGGGTCCCACTTTATCTACTTGGTTCTGTTGGGTTTTAATTGATGACTGCCAGAACCAGACCTTTTGGGACACAGATTCCCTTTGGGTAGTTGTTTTTAGCCTTTTCCTCTTAGGGGACATTCCTTGGGGAGCTTTGGGTTAGAGGGATTGCTTTGATATGTTCAAAATTGTGCCTCATGCCCCACAGCTACAGGTAAAATCAAAAGGCAGATAATTTATGGGAGTGTCAGAGCTGGCCGCTGGCACCTCAGGAGGCCATTAGTATGCCTGTTCAGACCCTCTGTGTCCTTGCAATTGATTCCTCTTTGCATGAGCCTGATTTGGGAAGCTGTAGATCTGTGGGTAGCGATTGGATGTGACAGTCCAAACACTGGTCCCTAAATTAATCCTTTTAATAGTATTCTGGCACCAGGGCAATTCTCTCTCTCTCTTTCTCTCTCTAACTGGGGAGGACAGAATGGAGTAGGCTAGGAGGAAGGATAGAATGAAAGAGAAGAAGCTTTGTTTGGTGCTTAAATCCTGCTCTGCTCTTTCAATGTTTTAATTCCAGAGCACTTGGCATCATGACATGGGGTATATTAATTCACTGAGCAAACATTTACTCATACTTTGTGCCTGGTCCTGTGCTGGGACTACAGAAATAAATAAAACGTGGGCCTGGCTCTTAAGGATCTAGCTCAGTGTTTCTTAGGCTTTTAAAACTCATGCACCATTTAGATAAAAAAGAAAAAAAAATGAATTTCATGATCTTCTTTAATGCTATTTGAAAATTTAAAATGCAATGAAGGTCTGACAAAAACCAAGTCAAAGAATTATACTAAATATGCTTTTTACATACATGTACACATACACCTTTATGGCTGTCTTCCATCATCTCCCCTAACTCTTTGAAACGTTACAACATAGGAAGATAAAAGTGAAATAGGAATAAAGTCGGCTACTGGATCACACTTAACCAATTAACTTTATTATGGGATATCAGAGAACACTACTAAAATGGGGGTTATTTGAGCTGGATTTTGAAAGAATAATAATTTGCCTGGCGAGAAAATGGAAGTGAATTCCAAAACAGAGGGAGTACCACTCACCAAGGAACAGATTTACAAAAGGAAACATCAATTTGGGGACCTGGGCGAGAGCTAGTTGTAACCTGCCTCCTATAGTTTCTCTTCTAAGATGGAAAGATTTGCTCCTCTGGAATTGTATTTGAGAGGAAGCTTCTAGTTCTTGTGCTAAAGTTGTGTTAATTCAGGGCACTCCTTTCTGTTTCTGCTTCTGTGCTCAGGGGTATAATTTTTCTTTTTAAAGTATAAAATAGTTATGAATAAATTGGGATGATTTGGATACAATTATTACTTAAGGTTGAGTTGCTTTTAGTAAAGTTTTTTACCTCCAAAGAAAAACTGAAGTTGATACACATTGTTAGCTCTATGGTTAATGGGGGAATTGGTCATGGGGACCAGTAAACACGGTGGAGACCAAGACCCCAAAGAGCTAAGCACCTCAGGCTTAGTTTCCTCATGTATTGATAGTTGGGAGGATTAAATGAGATAAAGTATGTAAATAGCCAGTATAGTACCTGGCTTGTGGTGGATTTTCAGAAAATGGTTTCTCTTTTCTCTTAAATATTAACAACAGTAGCTCCCTTCATTTGAGCACTTAGCATTGTGCAAAGCACTTCATGTACATATGGTTGAATTGAACCCCAAAGATACAGGTATTATTATTATAGCTATTATTACAAAGAATTTATAGTAGACTCAGGATATGAACCTACATTTGTCTAATACCAGTGCGTTACATTAGATTATATGACTCCTTGCTCCTATACCAGTTCCCCATCTTTGAAGCAGGAGTATAGAAGTATTTAACAATTCTGGATGTCTCTGTCTGGAGTCAGATGCTGTCTACAAGAGTGGGAGGTAACTTAAAGGGATGATAGTACCATACCCTGTCCTCCCTGTACCTCTAGCTTACTGTGTTTCCCTGAAAATAAGATACTGTCTTATATTTATTTTTTCTCAAGAAGACACACTAGGGCTTATTTTCTGGGGATATCTTATTTTTGTAGAGTATAATACAACAATCTACATTTATTCAAATACAGTTAAGTCATCATCTTCTGGAACCTGATGGGGGGAGCTGACCTTGTTGGTGGGGCTGGCGCGAGTGATGTGTGAACTCCTTTCCCTTAGCCGTTTGCATGTGCGCAATAGGATGTCTGTGACCGTGGTTACCACATGCGCACCCACCAAGTGTGAAGGGCTCGGAGAAAGGAGCTGTGGCAGATAAAGGGTATTCCAGTCTTCCTTACCGCTCTGCGCCTGGAATGCATGGCGTGACTATAGGTCTTATTATAGGGGTAGGGCTTATTTTTTGGGTAGGTCTTATTTTGGGGGAAACACGGTATTTATAGTGTGTTAGGAAACAAGGCTTGGTCCTCTTAGTGTGCAGTGGGATCACAGTTGACTTGGAAAAAGATGTTCTCTGGCTTTGGCCCTTGGAAGGAGTTTGCCTGAGCTACTGGGAGTGGCTGATAGTTTAGCAAATAGTAGGCAAATCACAAGCAATGGGCTCTTTTTATGTGCTTCCTTGAGCTGCTAAGATAGGCCAAAATTGAGAGCAAGCCTGTGATGTTGCCATCAGAATTTGGTGTTCCTGAAGGCCTGTAGTAACTTTAGCTCTGCATGGAGTTTGGGATTAGCAGCCGCTTCTGAGTTGGGGGAGCTTTCCCTAGCTGTGCCTTGGAGCAGAAGCAGTTACAGCTACAAGCCATGGCAGCAACTGGTTGTAGAGAGGAGGAGACTGTTTCGTGGAGGTGAGAAGCCAGTTTTAGAGTTTCTGCTTCCTTTCTACTGTGAAAGTTGTGTAGGTTAGATTGGGACTCTAGGATAGGAACTAAGGAAACTCTGAGTATAGTGGTCCCAGGCACTTCCTGTCAGCTGGGCTCACAACCTGCTTCTTGTACCTTGGAGTTTCTGGGGAATGTACCCTTGCCTCCCAGTCTGGCTTTTAATGGAATGGATTGAATCCGGTCCACACGTATGCAGCTGGGGAGGTGTGGTGGGAGTAGAATAGACCGTATGTTTCATATGGGCCCTCTTCTTTTCCCATCACTGAGGCACCCCTGGCCTGCTGCGTGGAGGTTAAAGGATGACCCCCTCCCTTTGCATTCCCTCTCCCCTCCAGTAATGGAGGCTATAAAATGTCTATTTACCCAGGACACCAGAACAACTCCTCTGTGGGTCAACTAATCTGGTGATTTGGTGCTTCTTTGGTCTCTCAGGTAAATACAGATTGAGTCTTTTTATAAAGGCATATTATTCCCCTCATTAAATGTGTGTTTTGGCACATGTGTTATTTACCTGATAGACAGTAATGGCTGCAGAGGAGCCATTGGTATCTGTTGTGTAAATAACTCTGCATAGAGACTGTCCTCCAGGGGCTGGGGGGAAGGCCTGTTTCTCCAAATTGGGCTGGCCCCATGGCAGTTCCTATTTATCGCTCCCCAGTTCCCATTGGGGGGCTGGTTCCTTCATTTTAAGGGAAGAGACATTGATTTTCCTCCTTGGTACAGGCTGTTTATTACCTTTAATTTGCTAGGAGAAAGAAAAAGATGTCTGAGAATAAATGTGTATAAATCTTGGTCTCTGATGAAAGATAGTTTGTAGAAATACACAGAATCATAAACTGTTTCTTTTGAGTTCTGGTCCCAGTTGATATTATAAGCTATAGACTTATATTCTATAATCCTGTGATTAAAGTATAAAGCAGAAAGGAGAAAGAAGAAATCCTTAGGATGCCAGGGGGTACAAGGGCAGATGGGCTGTTGCCATAGAGGTACATGGGTGTTTCCTATCGAGGCTTTATAGTGGTGGGAGTGCCAGTGAGGGCCACTGAGTGGGCACTTTTCTGATAGAGATTCAGCTAAGAAGAGAGAAACTATTTGGGTTTAGAGATGCTTTGAGGGCTGGGTTTTGCCTGCCTCCCTGCTAGAGAAGAGTGTGCAGCCTACCTATCTTCTTGGCATACAACAGGGAGATCTCTCCCTCACATACCATCTGTTCTCTGTTTTTAAATTCTCTTTAACCATGTTGCACCTAGATTTTAAAAAATAATTTTTAAAATGTTTGAAGTAGCCCTAATTTATATAAAAGTTGGAAGTACAGTACAAATACTTTTTCCTCGAACCATTTGATGGTTAAGCTGCTGACCCGATGCCCTATCACCCTGAATACTTTGTCAGTATTTCCTACAAGCAAGGACATTTTCCTACCTAACCACAACACAGCCTTCAACATCAGGGAATAAACATTGAGATGTTACCTTTCTCTAATCCTCAGACACCATTCAGGTTTTGTCAGTTGTCCTGGGAATGTTCTCTGTGGTAAAATAATCCAATTTAGAATCATGGGTTGCATTTAGTTATCAAGTCTCTTTGGTCTCCTTTAGACTTTCCTCAGTAAACATTCCCAGGCTGCATATGGTATAGATTGTCCTTCAATTAGAATTTGTCTGACATTTTCTCATGGTTAGATTTAGGTTGTGCATTTTCAACAGGACTATCACAAAAATGATACTTTGTTCTTCTCATTGTATCCTTTTAGATCATGTGTAATTTTGATTTATCCCATTATTGATGATATTCATTTTGATAAAGTTTTAAGGTAATGTTTTTCAGCCTTCTCCATTATAAAATTCTTTCTTTCTTTTTTTTTTTTGTAGCGACAAAATCTCATTATGTTGTCCTTGATAGAGTGCCGTGGTGTCACACAGCTCACAGCAACTTCCAACTCCTGGGCTCTGGGCTTAGGTGATTGTCTTGCCTCAGCCTCCCAAGTAGCTGGGACTACAAGCACCTGCCACAATGCCCGGCTATTTTTTTGTTGCAGTTTGGCTGGGGCTGGGTTTGAACCTGCCACCCTCAGTATATGGGGCCGGCGTCCTACTCACTGAGCCACAGGCACCGCCCTAAAATTATTTCTTTTTTTTTTTTTTTGAGACAGAGCCTCAAGCTATCCCCCTGGGTAGAGTGCCATGGCATCTCAGCTCACAGCAACCTCCAACTCCTGGGCTCAAGCGAGTCTCCTGCCTCAGCCTCCCAAGTAGCTGAGACTACAGGCGCCT
>CAUYQV010019198.1:0-55667 GCA_963574575.1 Galagoides demidoff | reverse complement strand
TTGGTAAAAATAATTGCTTTTTATTTTCAAATGCATTACTGTAGAGAAGTGGAAATTAATAGTAATAACAAGAAAAACCCTAATCAAGACACTCATGTAAGCCGGACGCCGTGGCGAGCGCCTGTAATCCCAGCGGCTTCCAGAGGCTGAGGCAGCGGGATGCCCACAAGCCAGGAGTCGGAGGTTGCAGTGAACTACCAAGCCGCTGCACTCTGCTCAGGGGCACAGGGTGGGACTCTGTCTCGACAAAAAAAAAAAAAAGACACTCATGTAGTAGGTGGTCTCAATCTAGGATAAAACCCTAATCCAGAGACTCAATCTAATAGTAGATTGTCTCAATTTAGGACTAAATGGGTATTGAAAGTGGTACTAGAGTTATCTTTCTTGAAAAAATTCATTTCTCTAAGTTTATTGTTTCCACATTTGCTTCTTTCTTATAAAGGTAGAATGAAATTTAGGCATTTGTTTAATTTCTGGTTGCATTTCTGAAAATGAATTAGTTGATCACTGCCTGAAGCAACTGCTTCCCTTGAAAGGTTGTTCCAGGTCTTCCAGAGCCCATCAATTTTCCCCATAGTACTCTTTTAGTATTCATGATTATTTTGCTGGACACCCTGTCAAATAATAATTGGGATCATAGGTATTGATTGCCTGATTTTTTTCTGAGAATACAAACCCTGTATTTTCTCACCTTGTCATCTACACTTGCCTGAATTTAATGCTATAGAAATATATTGATTACTTCCAAGTAAAGTTATTCTAAACATATCAACTTCCTTTATTCAATCTGATTTTTATTAATATCACTGCCTTTTCTTTACACCGTATTCTTAATGAAATTATTTACCACTTCTTATAATTATTCTGTGCTTCAATTCTACTCGTAAGCTTTCTGGTTAATAATCTAAGCAATATATTTTGTTTGTTTTGTTTGTTTTGGCCAGGGCTGAGTTTGAACCTGCCACCTTTGGCATATGGGGCCAGCACCCTACCCTTTTGAGCCACAGGCACTGCCCTAAGCAATATATTTTGTAAAAAAAAAAAAAAAAAAGTAAAGAACATTTAAGGGTGGCACCTGTGGCTCAAAGGAGTAGGGCCCTGGCCCCATATGCCAGAGGTGGTGGGTTCAAACCTAGCCCTGGCTGAACTGAAAAAAAAAAAAAAAAGAACATGTAATATTTTATGTAATTTGAACATTTGAAAGATACTTTTATATCCTAATCTCTGTCTGGAGAAATCTTTCTCAAATCCACACAACTAGCTCTGCAGCTCACATCCTAACGCTGCATATTAGTATCTTCATGTATTTTTGATGGTGTTGTTTTTTTTTTGGGGGGGTTGTTGTTTTATCACAGGAAAAAGCTTGAGGAAACTAAGTAAGTACAGTATTATAAATAAAGTAGATGACTCTACGTGAAAAAAGAATGATCAGTAATTAATCCTTGGGACTATGGTAGATACATTTCCTATGCTGTACTTCATGCAGAGTTGGCAATTGTTTTGAATAAACACTTCCTTATGTGCTGAAATTAAATTCTAAATATTTTTACACCTCTTTATTGCTTTTTGGGTTTGATTAGGGATACATACCACAAAAAAGATGTCCTTACTTGTAGCTTTAGAGTGTATGGCCTCAACAATACTAGTACTTTGGATCTAATTAAATCCACTAGACTACATTATATAAAGGAAAACATGTTAAAATTTGAGACACAGAATTCTTAGATTGCATTCAAATTATGAAAGTAGATTCAATTTATCTGTTCATTATAATGATTTGATTGTGAGTTATTTCTACTCATGGATATCTAAAGCATTGCTTTAAAATCTGACTGTACTTTAATATATGTATATTTCCTATACATTTTTCACAGTTAATGTGAAGAAATTATTTCAAGGCCATTCAGGTAAACTCTATGATCACAAAGCAGCCACTTAATCAGGAAGAAGCAAGGAATTGAAAAGATAAAACTCTAGAATTATTTACTGAAGTGTTCTTAGCAATACTAGCATTCTGTATCTACAAAGAAATTAACATAAAATACCTACAATCCTTTTATTCTTTTGGTATCTATAATGTTGCCTCATAGCTCAATGCATTAATTCATGTTTTGTTGTTCACTAGTGCAAAATGTAAAAGCAAGATTGCAAATACTCTAGTTAAGTATGAAATTTGTATTCAATAAAGCAAATGCAGTGAGACAAAATGGTTTCTTCTTTAACAATTTTTCTTACAGAATAACCATTGAAGGAATCAAATATCTTATAATAGATGCAATCTTTATAATCTCCCAAAAGTATTGCCTTAAATGCAATTCACTTTTGAAAAACAAACTATATTCATTTTAATCTTAGCAAGATCTACACAAGCACTTTAATGGTTTCTGACGACTTCAACATTGGGAATTCCTGTTAACAAAATTGCCAAATTCTTGTGTCTTGATATGTTTTTGCATCTAAAAAGATGATACTGATGCTGTCAAGCATTAAATAAGCAAAGGTGTAAAACAAACTAATAGTTTAGTAATAAAGGTCAATATAAGCTTGCAGTTTATTAGGGGAGATCTGCATTATTTTTTTCTCTGCCTGATTAACTTTAACCTTGGCAACATTATTTTTAATTATGCTTCACTGTAGATAGTAATTCTAGAGTTTACAACAGATGAGCAATATAAAGTAAGCTATCTTTTAAAACTCCTACTTCTCTATCCAGAAGTCAAACGTCCTTTCTGTGAGACCTTATGAAGTAGGTGAAATATATTCACATATTGTTGATCCTAATCATCTATAAATTCCTTATTTGCAAATTGGCCTACTTGCTAAAATTTGTTAAGTCCAAATCAGTACCTATGGCACTTCATGGTGTTCAACAACATGCACAGAGTGGTGAAAAGTTCTAGTCACTGGTTGTGCTAGTTCCTAAACAAAGGGGCATATACAGGAATGAGGTTAGAGTACAATGGTAGTGGGCAGTGCAAGGTAGCACAAGAAATTTCAGCACTGGGGCCTGTTGAACAGGGTTCAAATCACTTCTCTCTTTTTAGTAGGGTGGTCTTAGAACCACTGAACACTTCTGAACATTGTTTGCTTTTTGTAAAATAAAAAAATAGAACTTAACCAGGACAGGTTGTTTCTAGGAATTATGATTATAATTTATGTAATTATTTATGTTTCTCCCAGGAACAATGCTTCAGTCCTCACTAGTTGAGTGTGTTTGGCAATTTTATAGAACATAGCTACCACAAATAATGGAAATCTACCATACAAGTGAATATTTATTGAATTTTCATGCATATGAACCTAGAACCTTATAAACATATTTGAATAAGAGTATGAATAAAGTAAATTAAAAAATTTGAACGAATGAAAATTATTGTGTAATTATGTAAAAAATTTCCTTAAGTACTAATTTCTCAAATACTTTTGAATGTGAAAGATATAAACACTTACTCATGGTCTGTGTATTGTTCAGAATCCCTTAATTGTGATGGTAATGACACTATAGTTGGGGATTCCACCAAAATAACCCTGAAATAAATGAAGAATAAGTATTTTCAATCTACTGCAACAAAATTCAGGTGACCACAAAAATTCTTCTTTTTCTCCCCAATCTGTCATAAGATATAATTAGAATTAGAATAAACTATAATTTTACAAGTTCATATGCCCTCATTTTACAAATCAAAACACATACATTAGAAAGAATGGAAAGGTCTAAAATGGAAGCATGTGAGTGAAACACAGTCCCCTTCTTATATGGAATAGTAGCACAGAATTCTCACAGTAAGGAAATTTAAACATAAATGACTGCTCAAATTATATTCCAGAAACAAGAGGAACTCACACACTAGTCTTAATGCACAGTTGGAGCTGTACACATTTCAAAATTTCTAATCCTATTTCCAGGAAAGAAAAATGTTTCTTTCAGGGGTGGAAATGAGATGCAAATAGCTAATTAATCAGTACATTAATAATTATGCCATCTTTTGGAATCATGCAGCAATATGGTTCCTCCTGTATGATAGTGCTCATTCATTCAAAAAATAATATACTCTTTTGTGCCTTTAGGTGTAGGATATGAAGTTCTGGGAAACACACAAATATGCTGTCCTCTCTTAAACTGCACACATTATAGGGGGAGGATAGTATACAAATGACACTCTAGCAGAAGGCGAAAGATGTCATGAAAAGTCATATCAGGAACACTTAATTCTACCTTGAGAATCTGTATGATATTTTTAAGGACAGATTATTCAAACTCAATTTCTGAAAATAAACTTCTTGAATTATGTAATAGTTGTTGAAGTCCCATAATATGAGTTTTACAGTAAAAACTAGACTAGTAATAAAATTAATCAAATATGCTTTGTTCTTGATAAAACACACACACATACACCTGCATATATACATATAAAATATACACGTATATATAAACTAAAATACAACACTATCATATATACTAATTTTGAATGTCAACACCAGATTTTGTCCTTTTGTTTTAAATTGATATTTCTGATGCTTTCATATAAAAGTAGTAAGAAATTATATAAATATTAAATACTAAGGTTTTTAGAGCAAACAACGTTGAAAAGTGGTGCAGCGATACCCAGAGAGGAGAAAGGAAAAGGAAAGGATCAGTCCAGGTTTATTGAAAGGCAAAGCAACTTGCCTGGGTAGAGCAAAGATGGCGTCTGTGCCCCAGGGCAGTTAGAGATCCCTTTTATATGGGGCCATAGAGGGTGGGCAAATAACACAGCTTGCCCAAGGGCTTTGATGGGTTAGAGTCCTCCCTCTTCTTAGTTTTCAATGTCCATTTCATCTTCTTTTTGGAGTGAAAGAGTAACAGAGAAGCTGAGACAGCCCAGGTTAAAGAAACAAGCTGCCTCGAGCAGCCCAATAGCAGAAGGCAAGAATGCGGGTGCTTTGAACTACATCAAGGGATTCTATCAGAGTCACAATTACCAGGGAGGCTTGTGACCAGCTCTTTGTAGAAGTCTCACAACATACAGTAGATTAAGTTCTTTGGTTTTTGTTTTTTTAAGATGGAGCCTCACTATGTTGCCCTTGGCATCAAAGCTCACAACAACCTCAAACTCTTGGGCTTAAGTGATTCTCTTGCCTCAGCCTCCCAAGTAGATGGGACACAAACAAAAAAAGGGACACAGATTTCACTTCTTTGCACATAAAGAAGATAAAATTAGACATATATAATCCCCTCTCCTTCACTTTGGAAGCCTCCTGTTGCCTTTCTGTTGGTTTCCAATGCTCTCTCTTCAATGAACTATGTAAAGGTGAATATCTACTCACCAAGTTCTATCCTCTCCATGGACAGCAGCATGTACAGACTGATTCTAGTCTGCTCTCTTGGCCCCTCTTAATGTTACTTTATATTTCTATAAATCCAGGGTGATTACTGGGGTGATTTATTTTGGTCATAATTTGTTCTAGCTAAAAAATAGCCATAATGATAATATATTTTGACATATAATAGATATTAGATTTTTCATTCACTATAAATGTACCATTTTGAGATAAATAGTATTCTAGCCATACATGAGTCTGTTTGAAAAGTCCCTACTTAAATATAATGAATGAGCATGTTTTCTTAAAATATAAAGAAATATTATAAAAATAAAATAAAAATGGCTGTTAAAATGAAAATAAAAACCCTATTTGATGACTGTCAATTCTAAATCAGTGGTTCTCATATTTCAATACCTATAATAATCACCCAAGGTGCTTGTTCAAAATGCAGATTCCCACAGTTCTACGTGCATGAATTCTAAGCAGGTTTAGAATGGGTTCTAGGAATATTTATTCAAAACATCTTTTCCAGATGCTTCTGATATAGCTCAACAATGGATTAAACTTTGAGCCGTGTTCACGTCAAACAACAGTGTTCTTTCTAATAAAACGTAAAAATAAATCCTCTAACATGTTGTTAAATGCAGATTCTGATTCAACTGGATTGGAGTGGGCCTGGGATTGTTTTCCTAACAAGCTCCCTGGTGATGTCAATGTTACTGATTCTCAAATCACAATTTGGGAAGCAAAAGCCTAATCTACAAAATAAAATATTTTTCAAGTAATAAAACCAGATTATCGAGAAAGAAAGGCAGAGAATGACAGAGTTAAGTAAGACCACCATAAATTTATCTCTCTGTACTATATAAGCAACAAAATCACTTGCAAAAGCTGTCAAAATTAACTTTTTCAGAACTGTGGTAATACAGGAGAATAGATGTTATTCAAGAAAAACTGCCAAATTTAATAAGATCAGTAGAATTTTTTCTATTGTAACTTGTTTCTTATAAATCCCATCCTCCTCTCGACAGCTCTGCAGTAGCCATGCAAAGCAGCAGCCTTGCATCCTCAAGAGGAAACAAACCAAGCTTAGATTTACTTTTAAAAGTCCCAGTCCTGAGTATTATTGTTATTTAACCTGTCTTGAAACTCCCTGGGAAGCCTCAATTTGCAAGGTGTTGACTTTATTTGACCTGTCTTAAGGGAAAACACCTACCACCCCAGCAAGTTCCTTGAAAATAATCAGCAGCTACTGTGGATGAGGTTGCTATAGCAGCTGGGTCAAACAAGAGCCTGAAAAAACATAAAGAAAACATTTGGGGAACAAGATGCCCATGTGTAGAATTAAACTAACTTGCCAGATTTTCGCAGTATATCAGAGATCTTTAACCCTGCATATGGGGTACAATGGTGTGTCACCAAATACTAATTAAAGAGACAGAAATGATATAAAAGAACCAATTATAAATTCTAGACTTGCAAAATGCCATATCTCATTTAAAAACAAAATTACTAGTGGGCTCAACAGAAGGTTTCAGCTGGCAAGAAAAAAAGAACCAGTGTATTTAAAAATGTCAATTAATGTTATTTGTTTTGAGGTACAGAAAGAAAAAAGAATGAAGAAAAATTAAGACAACTTCACATGCCCTTGGGACACATTTAAGATTACCAATATAGGCTGGGCATTATGGCTCACACCTGTAATCCTAGCACTCTGGGAGGCCAAGGGTGAGGATCCCTTGAGCTCAGGAGTTCAAGACCAGCCTGAGCAAGAGCGAGACCCCACACACACACACACTAAAAATAGAAAAAAAAATTAGCTAGGCATCTTGGCAGGCACCTGTAGTCCCAGCTGCTCAGAAGGCTAAGGCAGGAAGATCACTTGAACCCCAGAGTTTGAGGCTGCTATCAGCTAAACTGGTGCCATGGAACTATAGCCTAGGGTCACAGAGTGCAACTCTGTCTCAAATCAAATAAAACAAAAGATTACCAATGTAGGCCTAGTGGAAAATTCTAAAAGACAAGATAGTGAGAAAGAGGTAAAAAGATGATTTGAAAAATAAAAGACAGAAAGTCTAAAATTTTATGAAAAGCATTAATTTCAACATCCAAGTTGCACAAAGAACTCTTTTCAGGATAACCTCAAGGCAATCTGCACAGAGGCAATAATATTCATACTGTTGAAAGGCCAAGATATAGACAATCTTGTAAGTAGTAAGACAAAATTGGTTTTAATACCTACCTTGGCTCCTTAAAAAGATTAATAGCTGATTTGTCATCTAAAATGCTAGAAGAGAGGAGGTAATAGAATTTCATATTTAGTGTGCTTCAAAAAAAAGGCTATTAATGAAAAATAATGTACACAGCAAAACTGTCCTTCAAAAATGAAGTAAAAAACCTAAGGTATCCCAAAATAAACAAAACTGAAAAAAATCATTGCAAGCTGAACTCCTGTACAAGAACTACTAAAGGAAATTCTTCAGCTGAAAGAAACACAGTCTAGAAGTTAATTTAAAAACACATGAGGTTAAAAAAAAAAAACTCATGAGGTAATAAGAAACACTAACAAAGTTAATTACAGGGATAAATATATAAAACAAACAATGTATGGATATATTTTGCTTACAATTCTTTCTATTCTCCTTTTTTCATTTAAAAGAAACAGGGTAAGATAAAGATGTAATTCATATAACAATAGTAACACTAAGGAGGGGCTGGAAAAAGGAGTTATATTGCAGAAAATTTTTGGTTATATTGGAATTAAGTGGTTATTAATATGAGCTAGATTGTTTTAAATTGGGATGCTACTTGCAATCTTCAGGGTAACTACCAAGGATATAACTAAAAAAAATATGAGGTAAAAAGGGAATTAAAATTGCATACTAAAATAATTATTTTGAAAAGACAGGCAATAATGTAGAAATAGATGAACAAAGATATAAGACATATAGAAAACAAAATTACAGAGATAAGTTCTACTATATCAGAGATTACGCTACTTATAAATGGATTAAACATGCCAATTCAGAGATATTGACAAAATAGATAAAAGTTACAAATATTACAGAACTCTACCCATGGCAAGAGAGTGAGACTCTGTCTTTAAACAAAAGAGAGAAAGACAATTAGACTGGGTGTAAAAATATTTAAAAGGGGACACCATGAAAACAGTAGCAAAAAGCTAGCATGGCTATACTAATCACAGACAAAATAGAATTTGAAGCAAACATTGTTATAGCATGACACCGTGAGAGCTCTTTGAACTCACACCCCAGAAAAATGAGTAAAAACTATAAACAATAACTTTTAAACTATCTAGAAATGGTTTTAAGGGATATAGAAAATGAATAAAAATTATATTCAACAAAACCTACTAAAATTTAGTAAGCAAACCTGTAGACTGGTACATGAACCAAGAACAAGACTAACTCCCTCTTCCTTCCCAGTTCAGCAAGAAGGAAACTTGACTTCAGATTGCTCCTGCCAAGAGTGTGTTACTGAGGTTCGAGCACTCGCAGTTGAGAGAAGCTGAGGGACTCCCTTCTCCTCCCCATCACCCACACATGGACAGAGGGTGTAACATAGGTGTGGCACTTCTGAGAATAGTGGGACCTCAGTTACCTCTTCCTCAATTTACAAAGTGGTCACTTCATGAGTCCATAGTAATAAATAAAGAGAAACAGAAATAATTAATAGGAAAGACAATAAAAACAAAACCATAAATATATACTTTCTATTTATTGTGGGCTGAATTTTGTCTGCCTAAAACTTTCTATGTTGAAGCTATAATCCCCAGTACCTCCGAATGGGACTGTATTTGTAGATACATTTAAATAGATGGTCAAGTTAAAATGAGTCCTTCAGGGTAGGTTCTAATCTAATCTGAATAGTGTTCTTACAAGAAGAGAAAATTTGGAAACAGAAAGAGACATCAGGATACACACTGAGAAAAAAAAATAAAAAAGGTCATCTACAAGCCAAGAGAGGCCTCAGAAGAGCCCAGAAGAGACCAGCATCTTTATCTGGGACTTACAACCTCCAGAACTGTGAGAACACAAATTTCTGTGGTGTAATCTACTTGATCTATGGCATTATTTTGTTCTGGCAGACAAAGCAAACTAATGTACTTTTCTTTCTTTTCTCAGCTTTTTTGAAATCATACAAATTATAAAATTATACATTTATTCCTGGGTTTGTAACATTATTGATGCTGTATATATGACACTACTACTAGACAAAGGGAAGAAAAGGAATATAGCTATATAAGAGTAACACTTTGTGAAACTCATTGGAATTAAGTGAGTGCATATCTGAAGTTGATTATGATAAATGAAGATGTCTATGGTAATCCCCAGTTCAATTGCTATGGAAACAATTCTCAAAATACATTGAAAAAGTCATTAAAGAAATTAAAAAGCTGCATTAGAAAGTATTCACTAATGTAAAAGAAAGAAGTCGCGGCAGAATATAGAAGCAAACAAAAGACATGAAACATAGAAAATCAAATGAAAATTGGCAAAAGTAAATCCTATTATGTCAATAATAACAAACATGTGAATAGATTAAACAACCCAATCAAAAGGCAGAGGTTAATGATACGACGTACAATGTAGTATTATTCAGACTTCAAAAAGAAGAAGTCCTGCTGTTTATAACAACATGGCAAATACTACATGATTCCACTTACACAAAGTGTCTCTAATAGTCAAACTGGAAAAAATATAGTCAAACTCACAGAAGTGAAGAATGTTGTAACAGTTGGCAGGGGCTCAGGGTTTGGGGAAATGGGAAGTTGTTCAATGGATATAAAGTTTTGGTTATAGTAGATGTATAAACTCTAGACATCCACTTTGCAACACAGTACCTAGAGTTAATAGAATTTCAAAATATGTTAAGAAGGTAGATGTCATATTAAGTGTTCTTATCATAAAAGTAAAACAAACAACACATTATAGAGCAGGAAACAGGTATGTTTTGCCAAAAAAGAATTTGAGAGCTGCTGATAAGATAGAAAGCAACTAGCCAACTAATACTGCCTTTTGCCTTATTTGTTAAAAGTAATGTGGATTTCTGATGAAAAATGGTCAAATCTGATCACTGTGTTACATACAATTTTGGGCAATATATGTATACATTTTTATTTTATTTTGAAGTACATTTAATATGAGATTGCTAATCAAGCCTGTTCAGTTTTGTAAGTATAAGACTAAAAACTAAGTCACTTGTTATACCAGCTATAACTTAAAAATTGAGTCTCCATATGAAATAGCTGGCATAACCTTTCTTTCTTACTCATCTTACTTTAACATTTTAAATGTAACAGATGCTTATCATAAACGAATGATTTTACAAATTTTGTGATCAGTTTCTAATTTTTTAGGTTATTTTCTCAATGCCTACATTTGAGGCCATATTTATAGAAGGAATGACAAAGTCAAAGTCCTCAATTACAATCTTGCTTCACACCAAATTACATACCCATCAGAAGAACTGGCCATTTTAATTCAATCTGAGATAAACCATAAAGACATATTAAAATATTACCATTTTTGAGAAACATATACCTGAAAAACTCTTCCAGCTCCTGGAACATCCAGATTTCCTTTCGGCTTTTTAACACTTAAAATACAAGACTGAATTTGTTTGATTAAGTTTTTCTCTGAAGAAGTTTGGTTCATTTAAGTCAGTGAGTCAGTCATTTGATGCATTTAAGGGCATAATTTAATACTGGATTTACACCACATGTTCTGACATTTTGTATTCCTAACATTTCAATATAACATGTCAATAAAATTATACTCAGTAATATTCCCCCTCACATGTACACAGAGACCATAAATTTACCAACTATTTCAACACAATTGTTGTTTTATCAAAAATTATTGAAATTACTAAAAGGAAACTACCAAAATCCTGGACATACAATGATAGAGTAACTAGAAATTATCAAATACTAAAATAATAAGCATATTGATAATTTCTAGTTTCAGTATGTTAAGGGTCTGATTTTCAAAGCTGGAAAAATAGAGTTCCTAATTTAATCAATACCCAAGATATTTTCCTATGTATTGATTAAACTTACCCTTAATGTGTAAATTTCTAAACAATTATTTTTCTCTTGTGTCCCTAAATAGTACATACTTTCATTTTATTTTCATTTTAAATATTTGTTTTTGTTGTTATTAAATCTCAAGATGAACAAATGCATATTTAATGTGTAATGTTAATTAATCATAATGCTCTAGGTAGAAATGTTTTTCTACTTGAATCAGTATTTCATTTTTGGATGATAACAGATGGAATAAAATTAGAAGTAAAAAGTCTATTAATCATATTTTTTTCAATAATGGAAAGAATATGGTATCTCAAGAAATAGCTCGTGTATACAGGAGCCTGAGGCAAGAAAGATGTCTTGAGCGTAGGAGTTTGAGGTTGCTGTGAACTATGACACCTTGGCATTCTAGGCTGAGGCAACAGAATGCGACTCTGCCTCAAAAAAAAAAAAAGAAAAGAAAAAAGAAAAGAAAAGAAATAGCACATTAATAAAATTTATAAAGTTGGTTTGATCATTTCAAGAAAATTTACCTTCATTATCTCATAATGATTCTAAGTTTTATAAAAATATACACATGTAATTTCTGCTCAGAATGGTGTATGTTGAAGAGATGGAGAAAATTACATATCACTCTTAAGGGTGGAGAGAGCTAACTGCAAGAAATTTACACCAAAACAATAACTTACCTAAAGTTTCCATCAGTTTCAAAGTGGTTTTTCACATTCACAGTGAATTCTTTCCATTGATAACATGGAGATGTGCATTTTATAACTTCCTATGGTAAGGTAAAAATAAATCATATAACATGATAATAAAAAATGGATATTCTAAATTATAAAATAAAAAATCTATAAACCATCCTGTTAAATTTTACCCTAACTATATAATTCCCCTTTTCCTGCAAACATTGTACTGCTAAAATCTGGGTGGGAAAGAATAAAAATACATATACTTCATCACTGATCAATAGTACTATGCTAATAACTAAACTGTTCTTCAAAATAGTTTTTACCAAATTGAATTTCTTAAAATTAGGTTTTTTTAATGACTGAACATGATTCTCATTTGCAAATTATTCAGCCTCATAAGTCTAATGCACATAACATAAGAGACAGATGTGTGTGCTCATGAATATTTGCGTGTGGGAGTGTTAGTGAGTGTGGCATGACTACCTAGATAATGCCTATGCTTATAATTGTTATTATAATAAAAGCACAGGTATAAAATGAAAATTTCGAATCGTCCAAAAGAAATTAATAGAGGAAAAATTCCTAGGAATTCTACAGTTCTAGACTGATCATCTTCTTGCCTTATTTTATTTCTCCATTATTATCAAATCTATTTCCTGGTAACTTAAGACCAGGAGTGAGCAGAGAGAGAAACAGAGTTGCATGAGCTTTATGTGTCAGATTTTCTATCCCAGGATACCTAAAAATAATGTCTTATTTCAGAGAATTTGTATGAGAAAGCTATAAAGTTTAAGTATTCATTATTCCGGAGGATATCAGAAGATCACAACATATATCTCAGTGACAAATGCCAATTTCCTGTCTGGGCATCACTGTCTAATAAGCCAGACTGTCCATGTGAGTATCTTGAGGTTTCCTCACTCGACTGGCCCCAGTCAACCCTTCTCTATAGTAATTGTCTATTTCCCACTCTTGCCCTGCATACCTAAAATTATTTATAGTCCATGTGGTAACCTGGCAATATACTGAATTTACTTCTTTACTATACATTCACGGTAGAAAACAAAATCTAGGCAAGATAATTGCCATAAAAAACAATTACAACAATGTCACAGCCATTTTACAGGGAATTAAAAATCCCTCTTTCCCACCCTTTGAGATACAAAGACTTAGAATTTGGTCTGGAACACCATCACCTCTCAATAGATGGCAGAATTAGCACTATCCTTATAATGAATTTGTTCCACACTACACTGAAGATAAACAGATGAATTTTCCTATCAGAGTAAAGTCTTTTTTACTGTATACTTTACTTACTGTATTTACTTTACTATATTGTATACTTTCATTTTGTCCAAACAACAACAACAACAACAACAAAAAAGACACAGGCCTAGGACTGCTTTAATTTAAATCCCAAGTCTCTCAGAAGGATCATACTCAAAAATAATTGGTGTGCAGAGATAAAATGTAGAACAACAGCCACACCATGGTGACACTCCCAGTCTCAGATGGGAAAAAACCACAGACAAGATAGGTAAAATTTACTTACAATGGCTTTGAAATCAACAACTTCACCCTTTAGGGCAAAAGTCATAGCAGTTCCTCCAAACGCATTCTTACTTTTTGAAATTAGTATCAATGAAGCCTCAGCAGGGTGAAGAAAACGACTGGTGAATTTCAGACTAAGATTAATTTGGCTTCTGTTTAATAAAAGATAAAAGAGGAAACATTGTATCAAAAAAAAAGACAACTAATAAGCCTGTTTTCTGTGTAGACCTGGTGCCCAGTACCTAAACCCTGACATGTACTCACTTCTACAATAAAATGAAAGATGGCTACAGTCCTCAAGAAGTCTCTGATCTAGTTTTTGTCATCAAGACATCTTAATACACAATAAATCTAAAGTTAACTTCCAAATATATAATCTCTCAAATAAAGGATTTTCTAATAATAAGCTATAGGAAATCTGTTTCATAAAACATTCTGTGCTACCATTTAGGTAAATGATTAATCATGCCACTGGTGTTTGGTTACATGGGAAAAATATTGAAAATTAAGAATTTTAAAAAATACATAAAGCTATTATTGAAAATATCATTCAAAACTCAATACCAAGGCCAGACAAGGTGGCTTATGCCTATAATCCCTGGGAGGCCAAGGTGGAAGGAATACTTGAGCTCAAGAGTTTAAGAGCAGCCTAAGCAAGAGCGAGACCTCTGTCTCTACTAAAAATAGAAAAACTGAGGTAAGAGGATCACTTGAGGAGAGAGTTTGAGGTTGCTGTGAGCTCTGACACCATGGGACCCTACTGAGAAAACCAATTTGTGGGGAAAAATTGCAGTTCACATCTAGCAGGAATGGGGATGATTTTTAGTCAGATATGTATCCTCCCCAATCTCCTCAATTCATACAAAAGGAGCATTATGAAAAACTTATGGTCTTGAATTTGAGAACAACAAAAATTTTACCTTGAGGTCTTGAGGAAAACAGGTTTAAATTCTATGTTAGGATACTTATGAGTGATTTAGCATTTTTCAGGATATTCTCAAAGTCATCATTAGATACAACCATTCACTCATTCATTCACTTCATGTTTATAAAGGACTTAAAATGTTCCAAGCACTATGTTAGGTTTTAAGGATGCAGTAATTAGGAAAAAAAAAACTATTCCTAATCTCCTGGATATTACATTCTATAGGATTTAGTGGATATTAATTACATCATTACAAAATAAGGTGAAAAATTACAAATTATGCATGTGCCAAGAAGTAATATGAGAGCTTATAATGAGGACTATGATGTGGTCTGAAGGGTCAGAGGAAGTGATAAGTTAGGTGGGATGTGAAGGACAGGAAAGAGTTAGCAACATTGATCAGAGGAGGAAAGAAGACATCCAGGAATTCTTATAAGGAGAATTATGTGTTTGAAGAACTGATCAAAGGCCAGTAGTTCTGAGGCTTAGAGAGCAAAGAGGTTATGGATATAAGATGTAACTAAGAGACAGCCATGAAAGGCCACATGGACATTTTTGAAATATGCAATCTATATTCTAATGGTGATGAGAAGTTATTGGAATATTTAAAGCAGAAAAATACTATGTTCAAATTTGCATTAAAAATAGTTTTCCTTCTAATATAGAGGATAGACTGCAAAGAAGCCTTTTATGACTGAAGCAGCCTAGTATAAAGATGACATCAAATTAAATTGAGGTGGAAGAGGCGGGTAAGAGAAAAGATACCAATTTTACAGTACATGTGGTGAAATCAGTAGGACCTGATAATGGATTGAATCTCCATAGAAGTTGATGGAAAAAGAAGTGTTCAAGAATGACCATAATCTATATAACACACACTTAATGAAGGATTTTATAAACCTATACTTAAGTCCCATGAAATATACATTTCATGATAGAGTACCCTTTTCATGAGATAAATGATTGGTTCCAGGAGCAGAAATACTTGAACTTCTCTTGAGTAAAGGTAATAATTTTAAAAAAATTTTAGTCATATTTAAGCGTAAAAATGACTAAGATTCCTTTCTAAGTTTGTTAGAGATTTTAGAATCAAATGTATAGTCCATTTCAAATAAGTCTCCTAAGTCTCCAGGTATTTTTATCATGATTATATGCATCATTTTTATTTTCTTTCCTTTTATTTTCTTTTTACTCCAAATCTTTAGCTTTCATTAAAATATAATTTCCTTAATATTACATATATCTTGTAAGTCCTACAGGTTGGCTTTTAGAACAGATCAAAAATAAATATATACCACATCAATGTCAGTACACACATGGCTCAATGAAAATAAGGAGAAAAGAAGGAAACAACAGAATGGTTTTCTAAAATTACATCTTCACTTCTATGACAGCCACTCAATAGTTACAGTGAAATTTAGTCATAAACTTAGATGCAGAAGTAAATGTTCATTTATGTCCTAGTGTAGTAGTTAATATTTTCTATATAAATGATCTTTTGGGGAATTTACATACATACCTGGCAAAAAGAGCCATTATTAATTGTGATTTAGACAGAATCCAACACAGACTTTTGAGCTGATGTTGGAATGAGTTAAGACTCTGTGGGCTATTAGGACAGAATTAAAGTATTTTATATGCAAGGAGGACATAAATTTGGGAGAGGCAGAAGTGGAAAGCTAAAGTCTGAATATTTGTGTCCTCCAAAATCCATATGTTGAAAACCTCATCCCCAGAGGAGTGACATCAGCAAGACAGCAAAGTAATAGATATCAAACTTCATTCTATCCATAAAAAAACAATAATTAGACAGTCATCCATCAAAGAAAATAGCCTAAGGAGGGCTCAAGAATCCAGTTAAGAACTTAGAGCAACACAATAAAGCAAAAAATGGACAGTAATAAAATAGAAAGTTCACTGGAGAGACAGGTATACCTGAGATGTCTGGAGTTGGATAAAAACAAAGATGGACAGGACTTATCATTATCAGCCACATGATAGGTGCCACCATGGCCCCATGGCCTGGTCCGCAGAGTACACCAGCAGCTTTTTCCCTAGAGGTAACTAATAGCTATTCATGTCATAGATCCCTTAGAAAAGGAGAGAGATTGCTGTGCCCTCTCCCTACCCAAGATGGAGCCACTCTTAGGTCAGGCCATCGGGAAAATTAAGAGCTGTCAATAAAAGACCTTCATAGAGATATTTCAACCATTTCAACTTGTGAGGACACAGCAAGAAGGCACCATCTATGAATTATAAGGTAAGTCCTCAAAAGACACTGAATCTGCAGATGCATTCATCTTGAAATTCCCAGCCTCAGAAGTGTGTTTGTACACTACTCAGTTTATGGCATTTAGTTAAAGCAGCCCAAATAGATTAAGACATAATTATGTTATGGATCCTCAAGATTGCTTACAAGTAGTCAAAGTCACATTGTATTAAATGTGAAGGACTTTGTTAAATACACAAGCACATACACACTCATGGTTTGTACAGGTGTCAGTTTAATAAGAGTGTCACTCTACATTCATATTGGCTGGTTTTGAATCTCTAATTCATCATTTAACAGCAGGGAAAATTGAGCTCCTTTTTTAATGCCTCTGTATTCTACCTCTTTATTGGTAATATGAGGCTACTAATAGGGTGTTAGGAAGACTAACTACAAAAAGGTACATAAAGTGTGTATTATATATGTTATAATGTGGAAAATGTTAAATATTAAGTATGTTCATATTTATATATGTAATGTATTTATTATGTAAATATATTAGTATTCATATATTATAATAAACATTAATATGTGGATATAAAAAGACTGGAAGGAAATGAACTAACAAATTGTGTTTGATGTAATTCAAGGTGATTTTTGTTTTCCTCTTTACTTTTCTATAACTCAAATTTTCAATAATGTACAGGTTTACATTCATAATAAAAATAACAAATGCTAATTTCATTAACAGGAAAAATAGTCATAAGCTAAATTATTAAAGTTTATTGTGTCCACTAGGAACAATTTCCACATAATGATAGATTTTAAATCCTAGAATAAGCTATTACATTTAAGAGTGGGAAAAAATGGGGAAACATTAATTCTTCTCAGTAGTATCATGCTTCTAGTTTTCAAATCTCACAACAAAACAAATGGCTCCATGACAATGTCTAAGTGAACTTACATTATTATCTCCATTATGTTCTTGAAAAATGGATGGGTTCATTTTCTATAAGTTTTATTCTAAGATTTGGTTTATAATAAAAAGACGGGAAGTGGAGAAATTTTTCTCCTTATTTGGTTTAGGCTTGAAATTGTCTTACCCACGCACACTCAGCTCTTATAAATTACATATGCTAGCATGATAACAAAGCAAGGACACCAAAATTGGGTCCAAGGTATTCTAAATACAATTTAAAATGGTCCCTATTTCTTATTATTTCTTTGTTTGGTATACTAGTGCAGAAATAAAGACTATAGCTTGAAAAGTAACTTAGGTTGATGTATAATTAAAAGCTAGAGAGATAATTAGGCAAAATAACTTCATTGGTTATAATCTGTCACATTAGAGAAAAGAATAAATGAATGCAAACTCGATGACTAAAATTTAAGAATAGTTAAAATTTCTTAATGGTTTGTCAAATTTGTCAAATCCCATGGTATTGACATGGTTGTTATCATATCATCTTATATTCTTTATAAGAGTATTTGTCATCATTACCACCTGTTGGCATATCAAACACAATTCGTTGATCTATCAAGACTCATGATTTGGCTCGGCGCCTGTGGCTCGATCGGCTAGGGCGCCAGCCACGTACACCTAGGGTGGCGGGTTCGGATCCCCAGCCCGGGCCCGCCAAACAACAATGATGGCTGCAACCAAAAAATGGCCGGGCGTTGTGGCGGGCGCCTGTGGTCCCAGCTACTTGGGAGACAGAGGCGGGAGACTCGCTTGAGCCCAGGAGTTGGAGGTTGCTATGAGCTGTGATGCCATGGCACTCTGCCCAGGGGGATAGCTTGAGGCTCCGTCTCAAAAAAAAAAAAAAAAAAAAAAGACTCATGATTTAATTCCTTAATACTATTTATACTTCATTTTTGAGAATAGGACAGTAATAGACACATTAACCAAGTGTCATCAGAGCACAGACAATTTTTAAGTATATATGCATGCACATATACATTTACTTATCTATCATCTACACACGCATACACAATGACTGTGAGAGGAAACAGAAAAATGGCAACGTTGGAGAATCTTTCACGTACGATTATGAATCTTTACTTTCTTTGTTCTTCATACTCTCATAGTTTCTAAATTTTCTATAATGGGTACATATTGGTCTTAAAATCACAGTCAACCATATATAATGTAATATGTGTATATATCATAAAACTATATATATGTATATATATAGTTTTAGCATGTATTGGTTTCAGTTTCCTGCAAGAAACAATCTTAGTACATACAAAACAAATTATCTTGTTATCTATATGGTCAAAACAAATGTAAAATAAGTTAAAATTAAATGCATACATTAAAAACAATTAACTGGGCAAGGTGGCTCATGCCTGTAATTCTAGCACTCTGGGAGGTTGAGGCTGGTAGATTGCTTAAATTCAGCAGTTTGAGAACAGCCTAAGCAAGAGCCAGAGATCCCATCTGTACTAAAAGTAGGAAAAAAAAAAACTAGCCAAGCATGGTGGCTGGCACCTGTAGTCCCAGGTACTTGGGAGGCTGAGGCAAGAGAACTGCCCAAGCCCAAGAGTTTGAGGTTGCTGTCCAGCTATGACACCATGGCAATCAATCCAGGGCAACAGAGTGAGACTCTGTCCAAATAAATAAATAAATAAATAAATAAATAAATAAATAAATAAATAAATAAAATAACTCTTAATCAGCTGTTTTATGTTATTAGAATTATTTTTAAAAAACTGGTGAGGAATCTCATAAAAATTTGACTATTTGTCTTTATCTGAATGATCTTTTCATTATACATCTATAATTAAAACATCCAAATCAATTTTTATGATTATAATACTTACTAAATTCTTAGAGTTGATATGTTCAATAAAGTATAATAAAAAAATACTTACTTGGGAGAAATTGCTACAACATTCCCTGATTGGGAGAGGGAGAAGTCAGTAGCATCTCTTCCAACAATTATAGCATTATACACTATGTTTCTTGAGCTTGAATTTTTTAGTGAAATCTATGTAGAAGAAGAGGGTATAAATATAGTTATAAATATGCAACTGTGTCACTTTTTACTTTTATTAAGGAATTTGATACATTGTAATGATAAAATACATTCCTTATGTAATGATAAAATACTTATAAAATATTTATTTAAGCTGAGCTAAGTGTAGGAAGCCAGACGTATTTAGAGATAGCAAATATATACTATACGCACATATATGTGTGTATGTATAGATATGTGTAGCTTTGCCTAAGCAGGCAGGGAGAAGAAGCTTTCAACAAAGGAAAGGACAGATGCAAAAGCTTCTCAACATAGGCTCAGCGCCTGTGGCTCAATCGGCTAAGGCGCCAGCCACGTACACCTAAGGTGGCGGGTTCGAATCCCCAGCCCAGGCTCGCCAAACAACAATGATGGCTGCAACCAAAAAATGGCAAGGCATTGTGGCAGGCACCTGTGGTCCCAGCTACTTGGGAGGCGGAGGCAGGAGACTCACTTGATTTGAGCCCAGGAGTTGGAAGTTGCTATGAGCTGTGATGCCATGGCACTTTACCCAGGGGGATAGCTTGAGGCTCTGTCTCAAAAAAAAAAGCTTCTCAACATAAAAGATCTGAAGATCAAAATTTGAAACTTGAATTTTATTTTTATTGCAAAGGGAAAAACTCAACTCCCATCATTCTGCAGGTTATGTGATCACTCTGGTCTGTTTTCAGTAAGAATCCTGTTATGCTAGCTTAACTGGAATTACCTCTTAATCTATATGCTTCCTCTTAGTCACTTCCCATCTGCTGACCAATTCTTCTTCTTTATGAATTCCTATTTTCCTTGTATTTTTAGTTGAGCTAAATCTCTCTTCTCTACTGAAAAACTGCATTGCCATAGTCTCCGTATGTATCACAATACTGAATAATTTCTGCCTTATCATTTTAGCAAATGTCACAAATAATTTTTCCTTTAACAAGATGCAAAGGTATCATGGAAGGAGAAGACTTGGGGAAAGAAAGAATTGTCAAAATTAGAATGAAGAAACAGTAACTACAAGTTAAGAAGTTTAGGAACTATAGTCACAGATATTTGAAAAGAGAAAAATCAGCAATATGCACAGTTCTAGTGACTCACAAGGAATATGGTGGAGAGTTGAGGAATGATTAAATTAACTTCCTAGTTAAATGGAAACTATAGTAACTTCTAGAAAAAAGTATGCTATTGTTGAAGAGTTTCCACCTTTGGTTTCTTCAAGGATCTAAAAATACTATGTTCTCATCTATTTAAGGTAGTAATTTATAATGAGGGAAAGATCACTCTAGCATGGTATTTTTCATGGCTGTACATATATATGTGTGTATGTCTGTACGTATGTGTATATCTCAGGTATTTATTAACAGACCAAGTGACTTTAAATCCCAAAGATCTCATTGCTATTGTTTTGGAAGGAAATATTGAGAATTATAGTGGGCTCATTTTGAAAGGGTGTCCAGTCTGCAACTGGTGGACTGCATGCAGATTATTTGCAGACTGTTTTGCTTCTCTTTGGTGTTGGATATCATGAAAAGCATGCATGGACCTCTTATGTTGCTCATCAGCTTTGATTAGTGTTTGTGTATTTAATGTGTAGCCCAACACAACTCTTACTATTCCAATGAGTGGCAGGAAAGAAAAAGATTGGACACCCCCTAGATCTAAACTTTTAGATCATAAGGAAGCCATTTATTCTCATTATGTTATACATATGACACAAAGGCTCAGGTTTATCCATGGTCAAACAATTTCATTCAACTCGAGGATTCCATGCAGGGTTGGTGAAGTGTAGATAGATAAGAGACAGCTGTTCAAGGGAAGGAAAGAAAGATTTGAAGTCTCCATTTGTTTGTTTGTACTTACATCTATCCTTTAACTATTGTGCTTCTATGTAAATTATGTTTCAAAAAAGAGTCTGCTTGCTTTTAATGGCTCAGAGTATCACTGCATTCCATGTGTTTTCACTGATTACTATGTTTTCTTACTGGTTTCAGAATTCTAGGCTTCTGTTAGTGACTCATGGCTATTGAAATACTTTTTGATTCTAATAGCCATTTCTTGAGATTTTTCTGTATTAGGGAAAGTTGATAGGGCTGATGACAATAACATTCTACGATTTAGGCACTGCCATTTACAGAGTTAATTCATAGGAGCAAACAGTGAAATAAATTCTCATTCAGCCACATTAAAATCATTGATCTTCTTAAATGAAAGTTAAAATCAAACCTTATAATTTGTTTTATATTTCATTTACACTTAAATTTTATTTTTTCCTTCAAAAACTTATCTTACATTTGTGAAAAATAAAAGGAACACCTACACAATCTGATCTATATTCTAAAGGTACGAAGATCATTCTAATAAAGAGATAAAATGAGAAAAGAAATATGTTTTAATTTTGGTTTTCACAACATAGTTAATTCTTTTGTTTAAACATTTGCTAGTGTTAATATTAACTATTTTTTAAAATGGCAACAATTATACCCTTGTTCACTTGTATCCTTGTTAGACAGACCATATAGGTGATCTTTCCAGTCACCCTCCCACCACCCAGTTGCCCTTCTTCCCTGCTATCATTTAATAAAAAAAAAAAGAAAAGAAAAAGAAAATGAGGCAAAGAAGTCAATGAAACCAAAAAATTTTGTTAAAAAAAAATGGCAACAATTAAATGGTATAAAGAAACACAAACTTGTGGCCAGAATTAGAGAATGCGTAATTAAGAATTAAATATAAAAAATAATTACTTAATTAAATTCTAGAATCTTCTCTCCTGCAGGCTTAAGCAAAACATTTTCAAACTCTTCTGAAATTTTTATTTTAAGTCAGAAATCCTCTCCCACATAATTACAGGTTAAGGCTAGTTAGTATCCAAAGCCCTTGAATATCATTCCAATTAGAAAATTATCATAGTAGATACTGCTGAAAATTTCTCTAGGATTTCATATTTCTTTTTCTTACAAAAAAGAAAATAATAAAATTAAATGAAAGAGATTGTATCTTATATTTACTAATAAAAACAATTAGAAGGTGAGGCGTTTCTTTACCTAAATTGGCCCTTTACACTTTGAGACAAAACTAGTTTTTCCCAATTTTTAACTAAATCCTTACCAACCATTACTCATGCCATTATGGAGGTTATGCAGTGATTTTCTCAAAGAAGTTACAATTACAAATCATAGATTGCTAGGACATACTTTTTAAAGACTAAATATGAATAAGTTTTGCACAAAAAATACATATATATAATTTTTCACCTCCCCAACTAATATGAAGAGGGATACATAAAAAATCCTGAGAAAAAAGAATAAACATGAATCTTACCAAAGTGATGAACATACAATAATAATATTTTGTACAAAATGAGAATGGGAAGGAGTCATCATTTTATCAGAAGTGCTAATTATTATTAAGGAGAAATTGCTGGTGCCCTGTTCACACATCCAGACCTTTGGCTTAGAAGGAGCAACATTTGAGATAAGGCTTATTGAATGTAATAAAATTATATACAATTTTAACAAAACTACAATTAAAAGATTATTATTAAAATTAATACATACTATTAACTTGCTGTTAATGTGGGGTTGGGAAAGAAATATCTGAAAACCTGCTTAAGTGTTTAATTCCATGTGCATTTTTGTCTCATAGATATCCTTACCTGTCTCATCACGGTGTCATGTAGAGTACAATTAAAGGGCACCACCTTTTTGGGCAGGTATGTTGGCAGCCTTTCATACATGTAGACGCAAAGCATAAGCATCATGATCGGGTTTGGGTCATAGATGTCAGTGGCCTAGTTTCAAAGAAGAGAAATGGAAATCAGAGGAATTATTAGAGTTATACAGAGGGAGAGAAGCAATAGGATATATCTACACAGTATAAACAAGAATTTATTAAGGAGATATGGTCATAGGATAACAAATGCAAATGCCCCAAGAGGCCACTACAAACTGGAGAATGAGAAACCAGTGGTGTCTCCTAGGGAAGAGGATACTGTGGCTCAGTCCAAGTCCAAAGTTTTAAAATCAGGGAAGCTAATAGCACAGCCCTTAGTCTGAGGCCAAAGGCCTGAGAGCCCCCAGGATACTACTGCAAGTCCCAGAATCCAAAGGCTACTAACCTACAGACTAACATTCAAGGGCAAGAGAAGAAAAAGGCTCTACTCCCAAAGAGAGAGAAAGAGCAGTGCAAAGAAAAAATCAAGCACCCTGACTGGCCCCCTTCTTCAGCCTGCTTTGTTCTAGCCATGCCCACAGCAGACTGGACAGTGTCTACACAACCTGAAAGCAGTTCTTTCTCAGTCCCCTGATTCTTACATCTATTTTGTCTGGAAACACCCACATAGACACACCGAGAAACAATTCTTCACCAGCCCTCTGGCATCCCTTAATCTAGTCAAGTTGATACCTAGTATTAACCACTATAGAGGATATCCAGATAAAATACATAAAAAGCGGAAGAGCAGAATACTTCAATTATGGAATTGCTTAAAACTGTTTTAAAATATTTCGGATTGGCAATGACACTAAAATGTAGTGACCACAAACAGAACATTGCTATGAATTTTAAGGGTTGACCTATTTGGTAAAAGACAAATTAAATGTGTTCTAAGCAAAATACTGATCTTACACCCTAAAAGACCCCATAAAAGTTCGTCAGGGCTCAGAATACTTACTGTACACTAGGATAATGACTAATGTGACTAAGATACCATCCTTTATTCAATACATCCTTTAATTAAGGAGTAAAAGGAAAATGACAAGTAACACATTCTTGAAATAAAAGATGGCAGGAGATTTTAAAGCAAAAGCCCAGAGGAGGCAGTGGTGCATTAAATGGACCTTGAAGAATGTTTGGACAAATGTTAAATACGGTGTGGGTGGTGTGAGGAAAAGGGTGTATTCTATCACAAAAGCAGAGTACGACAGGGTAAAGATATAAAGAAGTATAGTGTTTTCTCATTAAAGAAGTACAATTTGGATAATGCATAAGAAAAGAGGAGACAAGTAATAGGAGAAAAGATTAAGGAATGTTGGGCTACATCCTGGAAGTCTTAGACGCCAAGGTGAAACACTTGGTTTCTGAATGAGGAAAAATATGACAAGAGTAACAATTCAGGCAGATCAGGAAGGAGGTGGTTGGGGAAGTATTTTTTTCCAGTACAGACAAATAATAAGGCAAAAGATACATGTGCACTAAGAAACAAAATAGATTAGTATTCTAATCAATTTGAAACCAAAGAGTAGATTCAAGAGCATTAAGGAAGGATTCTTTCTATCAGTTTATGTAGTGTCTATGATCTCTTAATAAATGTGGAGGTAATATGGGAGAATTATTCACAGCAGAAAAAGGCTAGAATTGGTATGAGGAAGGGATTAAAACATTAAAAAAAAACCATCAATAAACAAGCAACTCTGTCATTGTCAATATACAGGGAGTTCTCTACACTTCCGTGAAGTGGAAGTGAAGATTTTCTATGACTTAATGGCATATACTCAAGTTAGCCACGGAAAATGATCTGAGCCTGGCCTGGAAATCAACACAGTGAGAGCCTACCTTCCAGGGTAAAAAGCTGCCTGTGAGTGTGATTGGAGGAAAAGTTGCAAATATACCTGGACCACACAATTTCTCGGTGGTCTCATTCTTCCAAAAAGGCAATACTATAATCAACAGATATAGGAAAATTATTTAAGACAAGGGAAATAAAAAGCATAGTACAGAGTTTGTTATCTTCACTTTTGAAGCCTAGAAAACTAAATTTCAAAATGAAGAATATGGCTGTCTTAGGTCTTGTGTAGTTTACCGGCCTGTGGTGTAATTAGAAGAGGGGTATCTAGGGTGAGGGGAGGTATGCTTACTGGGAAAAGGGGAGGACCAGCAGCAGAACACTCTGGCCTCAAGTCTGGGATCAGAGTCTTTTGAATCCTGTTTTAGTATCTACCACAATAAAAGTAGTAACACAGAAATTATTTTTAAAATTCACCTTTTCTTATGCACCTAAATATATAATAGGATGTGGAAAATTCAATAATTTGGTAAATTAAAAATACCTTTACCTTAAGGGAGTAATATACTTAATAAAATATGATACTGAAAAACCAACTAAGAGAGTGTTCTTACCTTTCCTTATGATTCATTTCAATAAAAACGTAAAGCAAGTACACTTTATTTAATCCTAGGCTTAGAAAGTCAAATGTCAAAATAAATTAGGCTTCTTTAAAACAAAATTTCTATGTGAAATTCCTTTTAAAGGCATAATTGTTACTTTCTCTATATAGATCTAACTCAAAAGAACTTCAGTTGCATTGATCCTTTTTTCCCCCTCCTGAAGGTAGTGTTTTCCTATTGGGTTAACAAAAGATAGGGAAATAAACAAACAAAAAATCATAATAGGAGAAATGCTGGAAATCTGTAAATTAAATTCTAGCCTTGCAATTGAAGGGGGGGTAGGGAAGGGGGAGGAGTTTAATCAGCTGCCACCTAACCAGTGCAATGTAGGGGTATATGGCACACCTCCTAGGCGAAGGACTCAACTGCAACTCCGACTTGACTTTACAAATGTAAACAATGTAACCTAATCATGGTACATTTATATTACTCTGAAATAAAAAAATAATACAACATAATAGATAAATTCAAGCTCTACTACTACACAGTGCCATGCTCTTAACTAAATCAGTTGGATTTCCTGGCCCTCATTTTCATAATTATTGCAACTAAAAGGGGCAATATGATCCTAAACTCTATGTGGATTGGATATGCCATGACTTCGAGATATCACCAGATTTCAAACAAGACTTCAGCAGTAACTAGCAGTATCCACTAACATACTGTAATCCTACAAAGACCACTGGTGAGGGCCTTCTGACAGATGTTTCTCCTTTCATCTTTACTAAGAACGCCCTATTTTGTGGGTGTTCCATATCTTTTATCAATGACTAGTTTACATGGGCTACAATCCTGGTCAATAATATGCAATGAGAAATATGCTGTGAGGTCATTGAGAAAGTTTTGTCTTCTAGAAAAAGAAAAGCACAGAAGGAGGTGCCACCCAGAAAACTCCAGATATACTACGTAGCTGCATGAAAGCGTCATGTGAGAATGTGAGCAGAAGTTTGGGATTTATTAGTGTACATACCTAAAATGATTCCAGCAGGCTGAGGTTGCGTGAGCAAAAATGAATCTTGGATAACTTGCTTGAAAAACTGAATAACTATCCTTATAATGTTCTATTGCCACATAAAACATTGAATGTATTTTAAACCACTTTCACTCATAAATTCTGATATTCTGATATTTAAAGACGAAGGTATCCTACCTGATTTTAGGGTTAATTTTAGGTGTCTCCTTGACTGGATTGAGGGATACTTAAACACAAGTCAGTGGACTGAGAGTGCAAGAGATGCCCTAAGCGTAGGCAAGCACCACCTAATCTGGTGGGAGACTGGCTGCGTCAAACAGGCCAAAGAAAGGGGGTTCTCTCTCTCTGCTTTCTCTCTTCTAGACTGACAAACCTTTCTTCTCCTGCTCTTAGACATCAGATTTTAGGATCTTCTGATTTTAGATAGAAGGAGTTGCACCAGGGGTCTCCCAGGGACTCTGGAGCTTTTGGCCTAGGACTGGGGGCTGCACAGTCAGCTTCCTTGGTTCTGAGGCTTCCAGACTAAGCCAGCTTTTCTGCTGCTCCGGAAGCCTATTGTGGAACTTTTCTACCTCTCTGGTCACATGAGCCAATTCCCCCTAATAAAAGCCCTCTCATTATCCTATTGGTTCTGTCTCTCTGGGGAACCCTGAATAATACAAAGCCAAAACCAAAAAGGAAATGAAAGTTTTAAGGGCAAAGTGAGATTATCTATTCATTCTTAGTCCCCATCACCACTCATTGACTTATGTGTATTATAGTGGTTCTCAACCTTTCTAATGCTGCAATGTATTTTCATTGTTAAAAAGGGGCCACGACCCACAGGTTGAGAACCGCTGGTATAGTACAACCTCCATAAATGTTTATTTTTATATCCTTCTTGGCATGAGGGAATAAAACATACATTCTATGTTGAAGCCAAACAATTCCCACACAATTTTTCATTTAAATATAAATCATGTGGTGAAAAGGAGAATGTATAATAACTATAACTTCCTGCTGTCAGGAATCTAAAGGATAAAACACTGGCATAGTAACTTATCCAGTTACAATAAAGGACATAATAAGGAAGAAATTTAAGCATTAATAAGTCCAGTGCTGAACTTTACCTGATTCAAACATGAGCCAATAAAAGTATCAGAATTAATTCACTATGGATAAGTTAATTTGAGGGCGATATTTTTTAAACTTGCCATTTAATGTGGTTGGTAAATCTGAGCTGATAAATAGGACATTAAAACTAGCTGATAAATGATTGATAATTACCTGCTAAGTTAACTATCAATTTCTTCACTTATCAAATATTGGACTTTTTTTACATTTTTACCTAGTAGATACTTGTTTTTTAAAGTATTTTTGACTGCATTATAAAATAAGTATCTTGAATTAACATATACGAGGAAATCAAAAAGCAGGGGAGGTCACAATTTATGATGAATTATTTTTTCTAAACAAAGACATTTTAAATTTCTTGTCAACTCCTACCAAGCTCTTAGGGGCCAGCTTAAGCACCCAGTGTCCCATGCAACTTTTCCTGGTATTCTTAGTAGGGTGACTTCTTGTTCCTTTGGTGACTCTTATAGGACACTGTTTCTATGTTTAGTGTGGCATTTGCTGTGTTCTGTGTATCAGGCTTTTTTCATGTAATTAGGATTATTAGTCTGTAGCATCTTTAAAGGTATGGGTTTAGTTTAAGCTTATCTGTACCCCCGAATGGTTTACTCAGTGTCTTTCTTTTTTTTTTTTTTTTTTTGAGACGGAGCCTCAAGCTATCCCCCTGGGTAGAGTGCCATGGCATCACAGCTCATAGCAACCTCCAACTCCTGGGCTCAAGCAAGTTTCCTGCCTCCGCCTCCCAAGTAGCTGGGACCACAAGTGCCCGCCACAACGCCCAGCCATTTTTTGGTTGCAGCTATCATTGTTGTTTGGCGGGCCCAGACTGGGGATTCGAACCCGCCACCTTAGGTGTATGTGGCTGGCGCCTTAGCCGATTGAGCCATAGGCACCGAGCCTACTCAGTGTCTTTCATGGAGGAGGTTAAAAAAAAGTTGTTCAATTCACAATGTTAATTCTTCAAAACCAAAGTATTTTAATAGAATTTGTCCTCAGAACTCTGCTATAATAAGAGATCTCTCTGACCAAATTTTTTTATTGCAGTTTGTCTTTATAATTCTAGCAGTAAAAAAATAAGAGTTGTGGCAGGCGCCTGTAGTCCCAGCTACTGGGGAGGCTAAGGTGAAAGAACTACTTGAGCCCAAGAGTTTGAGGTTGCTGTGAGCTGTGACGTCACAGCACTCTATCAAAGGCAACAAAGTGAGACTCTGTCTCAAAAAAAAAAAATTGAAATGTCAGGCTGGGTACAAAGTGACTTTAACATGTAAGTGACTTTAATACAAGGAAAAAAGTAAGCAATTATGAAACTCATTTTTCTAGCAGGTATAAAATACAACTTTATATCAACCTGCATTTGGGCATGAGCATCATCCATCTTTCTAGAGCACAGAATAGAAAACTCAGAGTTGGTTAGTTCTTTTCCTGGGCCCTTCTTTTATAGCCGGTCACCAGCTCTAGCAAACCATATGACTTCCCTAGATAAGCTTATTATTTTTAGTCCCCATTGAAATGATAAGTAGAGAAAGTAATTACTGTCCTCCTTGCCTAATTGAAATTGCATTCTGATTGGTTTGGGTCTCTTTTCCCGTTCACTTCTCCTTTTGGTTCATCCTGACTATTAGTGCAAGAATAAAAAGCCTTTATTCCCATGACCACATTCTGGATTCTACATTTTATGTTTTTTTATACATTCCCAGTGACACTAAATTAAATGAGAACATTATTTATCTTTTAACAGGCAGATAGATATCTTGATAAATCATGAATTTATATATTCTTCAAAGTCAGAAATCATTTATTGTACCACATTATTATCCCAAAGTAACAAAGAGCTCATAAATTATGAGTAATTTTTGATTATTGTTATTGAAGATTTCATGTGACAAGTTGAATTGAATTATAACTTGGAGGTCAACATATAATTAAAATGTACATTGTCATTGTGACTTCTACATAAATATTTATTTTAAAACCAAAATTAAAATTGTATTTTTCACTACTAAATTATAAGATTATAATACAACCTCTTTCTTCGAATAACTCTGCCCTTTTAGTTCATCCTTAGACCGTGGGTAATGATAATAATGCACTCAAGCTTTATTCTTGTGGTTTCAGATAACTGGACAAGAAGTACTTTCTTATTATCTACAGCTGAATATAAATAATTACACACATTTTAAAATATCTAGTAGATTTCTCTGGAGTCATATTTTAATTTCCATATTTGAATAGTAACTTATGAAAAGTCTGTTTCAATTCAGTAGAAAAATTATGAATAAATCAATATTAATAATAAACTAACAATAGAAACTTATAAAATGTCTTTAGAACGTGTCATATAAAGGAACCCACCTCTATGTTCATGTCAAAGCCAATTTCACGAAAAGCATTTAAAACAACAAGGCCATTATGTAGATACTGTTCTGGACAGTGTGGTCTTGTGTACATATTTATAAAATGAGTCTCAATCTGGAAAAGACAGTAACAAAACCTTTTAGTAATGGAACAAAAACTGCTGCTTTTAAAAAGTGCTCTTTGTAGTTCAGCTAAGAATAATTTAAATATTAACATATGTTAGTAATAGATTATTGCTATCAAAATGCAAGAATAACAGGTGTTTGACTCAAAATTAAGACATTTAAAGGAATAAGTTTACAGAAATGACACTTCAAATTTTAATCAAGTCCTTTCAAATAACAGAAGACCATTGTACATAAAAACAATTCTTACCAAAAACGGGCAGTAGGCTCCCAGCTGTGTTGCCAAAACAAGCCCATCTGAAAGGTCTGTGTCAAAATTTACTATCCATTTTTCAGACGGTATAATGTCTGTTTCAAAAAAAGGGAGAGTAAATTTAACAATAGTTTTACTTTGTTCAAAGATATCTTAGTGGAAATTGAGCATTAATCAAAGAAAACTTTGCCTTTACTAGAAAAACAAAAAGCATATTGTTTTGACAATAAAAACAAATTTTGAACTTAAGAGGTTTGATACTATTAAAGTTATCCATAAGGCTTTATGAGCAACTTCAAGCTTTTGCTATTATTTCTTTATCAATGAAAAATATGCTATAATACATATAGCAATAGAAGAGAAATCCAATAGTTCAAAGTTAGCCATTTCATTGAGTGCCTAGATAGAGGTTCAAATATTTGATCAATGATCATCAACATGGGTAAGGAGGCCCAACAGGCATGCAATTACTTGTAACTCTAGAGTATTTGTACCAGTTTCTGTTTGTTGCAGAAATTACTCCACATGGAGGATAAGTATGTAGAAGGGAAAAATTATGGGTTAAAGAAACAAAAGCTGACCTGTAAAAGACCATACAAGATGGAGGGGTAATAAAAGGAATTCTCAATTACAGCCATGATTACCATGGGGAGATTGGAACAAAATGTGAAAACAACTGGATAAATGAATAACTGAAATACTGGCCTATACTGGGTATAGGGTGATTTAAATAATGGAAATTATTGTTGTGTTAAACAAAACATTTGCTTTTATAAAAAATTTCTCTGTGATTCCAGAAAAAAAGTTATTTACTTCCTGGTGTAATGTAATCATTCCTTAATATTTACAATCATATCACAAATACTGCTACTATCCTGACCATTAGAAAAGGTAATGGTTTTTCCTGAGGATGGGATGAGGACAGAAGAGAACTAAATTATAAATCACTGGAGTGAGGCACAGCAACATTGATAAAACAGTTAGTGAGTGGATGTGTATTTACTTATGTGATTGTTCTATATTTTTAAAATGCTAAATTATATGTCTATAAGTATGTATATACTTATGTATATACTTAAATAATATATTTTATTTTAGTTTTCAATTTTTTTGTTCAATAAGTAACTAAAGGTTCCAACCATAAAGGTAATGAAATTTTAACTTAGTCAACTTGTGAAGATGTTTTCAGTGATAATAATTCCCACTTGTCAGTCAAGAGACCAGACTAATTTCCAACGCCCACACAGCTGACTTCCTTCCTTTTATTAGAATTAAGCCGACATGAAGAAGGGATTTTGGATCTTTTGTTCACTGCTACATCTCTAATCCCTAGAACAGTGCTAAGAATACAAATTGGGGATTTATAGATATTCATTAAATAAATGGCATTTTTAGTGGCTCTGTCCTTGTTATAATTATTTAAAATAAATTATACAAAAATCAGATAGATTCACTCTTTTTTTCCAAGTTTCCAAGTTATTTTAGGGTCTTAGTTTTTATATTTAATAGTTTTCCTGTGTTTAGAATTCATTTTTGGTATGCGGTATATAGTAGAGAGATAACTTTACCTAAACTCCAAAGGGTTAGCTAATTGACCTACCACTATTTTCTGAATGAACTAATATTTATTATGGATTTTGAAATGCCATATTCCTCATAAATAATTTTGTTATATACTTTCATTGTTCTGAGTGCCCTGTTGTGTTCAATGCAATTGTGAATATTATAATTTTTATGGATATTTTTCTTTATAATCTGTTTTCTATAAATTTTTCTCTGTATTATTTTTTTCAAATTTCTATTAGAACAATGTCAATCATGGAAATCTTGCACATGAATAAAGCAACCAATTTTACAAATAGTCAGTAGTGGAGAAGGGGAAGAGATTCTTAAATTAGCACATATTAAAGTACAATAAAAATATTGCTCTTTGCTGAAGACATGATCTTATATCTAGTAAACCACAAAAATTCAACCAACAGACTCCTGGAATTGATAAATAAATTCAGTAAAGTCTCAGGCTATGAAATCAATGTACACAAATCAGTAGCTTTCTTATATGCCAACAACAGACAAGCTGAGTATCAAATAAAAGACGTAATTCTCTTCATCAGTAGCAACAAAGAAAATAAAATGCCTAAGAATATACTTAACAAAGGAGATGAAAGACCTCTGTAGGGAGAATTATAAAACACTGAGGAAAGAAATTGCAGAGGATACAAACAGATGAAAAAATTTATCATGCTCATGGTTCAGCAGAGTCAACATTTCTAAAGTAATTTACAGATTCAATACAATGCCATTAAAACACCAACGTTATTCTTGGCAGATCTAGAAAAAATAGGTCTATACCTCATATGGAACCAGAAAAGATCTCAAATAGCCAAGACAACTTGACATTATGAGAACAAGGTGAGAGGTATCACTTTATCAGACTTCAAGCTGTATTGCAAAGCTACAGTAACCAAAACAGCATGTTTTATGTCTGTTTTTGTAACCCTCCTTAGTGCTACTTATTTTCATTTAATTTATTATATATTTTATTGGGGAAAATACAGTTTTACAAGATACAAATCTTGAGAAGTTCAGCATATCTTATGAAAGGTAATAAAACATTTTATCTCTACTGTTCTCAAATACTAATATATCAATATATCTCTTTCAATTTTGTTTTCTAAAGTGTTTCATAATGTAATACCTGCAAATTAACAGCAAGTGTAAGTCAAAGTCTCATTTTAAACTGCTCACTTCTTACTTCTAAAATTTGGATTAAATAATGAGGGTTGAGTATAAAAAATAATTTATTTTATGTTGTCAAACACAGTCTCCTGTGAACACAACAGTTTGTATGTAATTGAAAGAGAGGAGCTGAATTGCAGCTAAAGAAAAAATAACTATGCACATTGTCCTTATTATAATCAATACTTATAATGAAGAAAAATACACAGCTATATTAGCAACAGAAACTTTTCAAAAATAACTTAATATTCCTAGGCTAGGAATTTATAAAGCTTTATCCTGCAAAAGTAGAACAACAGAGTACACACCTGAACCCTGGGGCTTGTCTATCTGTGAACATCTACATGTCTCAGTATATGAAGCTAATGTGACTTAACCCCTCAAAAAAACTAAGGAAACACTACACTTAGTGATTTCCAACATTAGCCTCATATAATACATAAGCTGTTTTTCTAGTGAAATTTCACTTGATCTCAAATAATTATTTACAAGATTTAAGCAGTGTCACCTGTATCTGATTCTTAATACAGTTGAAAATGTCATCCATGATTAGTACTATCATTTATTTCTAGAGCATCTCTACATACGAGGTTGGACAATTAAGTTTGTGAACTCATCCTAGGCAAAGTGTTATGTACCTCATTGGTGAATATCACTATGGTCACCTTCAAAGTACTCCCCTTGGGAGGCTATGCACTGACACCAGCACTGAGTATACCCTTCAAAGCACTTTTTCTAGGATGAGTTTGCAAACTTAATTGTCCAAACTCATATATTTTTTATCATTTATTTTTCAAAATAAGTGAAAGAAGCATTTACATGTGAAAAATCTTTTCTTGACAATGTTAAGCAGGCCTCCTTTTTGTAAAACAGAGAATAATGTTGGATTTAGGGCTAGAATCCATTAATTCTGAGGGTGGATCCATGGCTTTTCTATCATCCCACTACAATTGGCAATAATTTATTTAAAGAAACAAGTAACTTCTCACCTCTGTGACAGTCTTTCCATATAATGTGACGAGTATTCTCATAATTTGTATTTAGCCAACTAAGTAGAATTCTTTCCGAATGTGAATAGATATTGCTGGATACGAAACAAGGATTGATTTTTGGTGTAGTTAGCCCAGATCTTGGAGGCATATTGCTGTTGCCATATGGTACAACCCGGGATAGAACCATAACCTGAAATTGAGAAAGAGAGTGAGATAATATGAATTAGACTTAAATGGAAAAAATAACAAATTAATATTTAAGAGTAAATGAAAAAATAACAAGTATATAAGTAGAAGAAGCCACCAGTATTTTATGTATCCACTCAAGACTGAAAGAACAGATCAAATGTATTTCACTAATGCTCATTTTAAATTCTTAACTTTTGCTTGCATAGCATTTATTCTACAAGACACCACAATATGTAATTTATATGAGTCTTATTACCCAATTTAAAAAAACTGCATTTAAGTACAGTTCTATTAGACTGTCAATTCATTTATAACTCAAAGGTGTGAAATGCCTTTTTTATTTCTATGCTGGTTCATGCAATTTAGAAAAATAAAATTTTCAGAGTCTAAGTAACATTTTCAAGTTAATACTTATTTTGGCATTGATACTAATTGAAGAGGTCTATTTTTAAGATGACAAAAGTGAGCTGGGCATTGTGACAGGCGCCTGTAGTCCCAGCTACTTAGAAGGTTGAGGCAAGAGGATGGCACTTGAGCCCAAGAGTTTGAAGTTACCGTGAGCCTCGATGACACCATGGCATTCTACGCAGGGTGACACAGTGAGTTTACAAGAATTTGCAATTTGTCATATTTTTTTTAAAAGATACATTCATCTCTTTAATGCATTGTTATGCTCTGACATCATTTTACACTTTCTTGCTATGGAAACACTGTATTTATTTATTTATTGCAGTTTTTGGCCAGGGTTGGGTTTGAACCCACCACCTCTGGCATATGGGGCCCACACCTTACTCCTTTGAGCTACAGGTGCTGCCCCAATTTGTCATATTTTTTATCCTATATAGTGAAGTGAAGTGTGGTGGCATATTTACATTATATTTGCCAAATGTTTTATTATGAAGCAATACTTCCATATTTTAACAATAACTAAGCAATGTTCAGATTCAGTAGAGAACTCTGCATCTGATCAGTAAAGCACTATAGTACAGAGCTACTAAAAGTGACAATCTATTAGCAGTTGGTTCCAGGATCTAGATGAGATGAATAGCTTGTGATCTGCTACCTCACTACATAGATGTCAGGACTTTCTTAATGAAGGAGTCAAGTATTAGTTTAGATTACAGTACACAGTACAAGTTCAGCTCCTTGGTTCATCTAAAACCTTTAATATACAGTTCTCTAATGTCACACAAGTAAGAGGAAAACAATTTGAGTGACATATGCTATAGAGATACTCTTGATACACTATCCATATTCCCTCAGCATTCACCTCCACATTCTGAAGGGCTTTGGTGAAAACCTGCAAGTCTTTGATGGAGGGATCTTTTTTTCTGACACACAAAAGCACACTTAGCTTACCGAAGGGAAGTTAGGAGTGGCAGAGGATAATGACTCAAAACAAAAGAATCTAACAAAGATAATAAGAGAATTGGTAAATACTCCAGATCACTTAACACTCAGTTGGAATAAATGAGATGTGCTCTACAATGTCTCCCATAGATTCTCAGAGGGACAGAGCTCCAGCTGCCCACAGTGGAACCTGCTTGAAACCACATTTGTTATTGGCTTCATTATATTCTGTTTCAATTCTCTACTATTTTTTAGTTAATATATATATACACACATATATATATATTCCAATTCTCTACTTTTTTTTAGTATATATATATATATATATATATTTTTTTTTTTTTTTGCAGTTTTTGGCCAGGGCTGGGTTTGATCTGCCACCTCCAACATATGGGGCCAGCGCCCTACTCCTTTGAGCCACAGGCACTGCCCATAACTTTTCATTTCTAACCAGTGAAATGCATCTTAGCACATCTCAACATTGTTTACTTTTTCAAGTGAAACTGCCAGTCCACTTCTGATTTAAAACCATGCCTGGTGCTTTAGATAGAACACATGGAGAAATACAACTCCCAGATGATCTAACTGGGAGCAAACAATAGTGTAAATATTACCTTATATATCTGGAGAAATACATCTGTCCATGCCCGTTTACTCCGGGCTTCAAAGTCAGCCATTTCTGCAGCCGCGGAACATTTCTCTGTTTTTTTGGAACCCGCAGGTATAGGACTATTGGTACACTTTAAGAAATAAAATAGTAAAGCATTAATTTGAATGTTAAGGTAACCTAAGTGAAAAATTTTAAGACTTAGCATATAAGTTTTTTTTTTTTTTAAATACACATGTGCCAATAGTACACATTATCAACATAGGCAACTTTATGGAGCACACAGTCTCTTATTTAGGTACTATTTATTCATTCAGTGAATCTAATAGCTCAGTCTGTAGTAGAAGGGGCAAAACAACATGCTAAGTTCTTCTGAACCACAAACCCAAATAGAGCTGTACACTTTAGGCCACAAAACCTCAGCAGAAAGCTGGAGAACAGACAAGCCCTTGGTTCTCCTACACAATTCATGCAGCAAGCAGAGTGACAGTGCCACAACTAGAGTTGCCTTAAAGCCCGCAAGCTCCTCAAAAATAATTCCCCTCGCAGTAGGTTTCCAGGAAATGAACTGTGTATCTTAAGAGAATGATGTATTTCTTCCAAATTTCTCTCTATTTTCTCCTTAAACTAAAGGAGGGAAGTGGCAAGTGGTAGTAAAGTTTACAAGTATTTTCCTTGAAATATATATGTTCTAGAAATTCATTTTAAGAACAAAATTTACATAACTCCACCTCATTCTTCATTTATAAATTATTCAAAGAAGCAATTACTTATATATTTAAGAAAGCTATGTAATCAATTTTTTGACAAATGTATGGAAAGTATGGGTTGTCCAGAAAAGCATGAGCTGTAGAATATTTCATATGTAAAAATCAGAGATTCTGAAATGGGATCTTCTGACAAAGACCAAATACCAGAACATATAATAATAAATGTGTAGATTATTCCTAGAAATTATATTTCCTTACTGTAATTTCACTCCATTTTTTAAAGTCTTCAGGTTCGAGTAGAAATTCAGGGAGTACGTGGGAAACACATCCTCCTTGGGCACTAAAGTTAAAAAAGAAAAACTCAAATTATTTTAATATAATACAATTTATCTGTCATTAGGATTGAACTTTAATTCAATTATTTTGGCAATGTCACATTTTTGTATCTGTTGAATTTTAATTTTGAAATTTAAAATTTTGTTGAAGCTACTGTGAAGGATGGGATGGATTATTGTTGTTAAAATCTCCATACTACCCTCAGTGATCTACAGATTTAATGCAATCCTCATCAAAGCACCAATGCAATACTTTGAAGAACTTGAAAAAAATAGTACTTCATTTCATATGGAACCATAAAAAAACCCAAATTACCAATGTAATTCTAAGAAATAAAAATAAACCTGGAAGCATCACATTACCAGACTTCAGGTTATACTATAACAACTATCTATCTATCTACACACACACACACACACACACACATATATATATATATACTATAACCTGTATACATCTATATGATCATGTATAATCATACACACATTTTTATCACTGTCAAATTTCTTGAAATAATTTTATCTTAATTCATCTTACTCCATCTCCATCGCTACCAAAGGCACTGTATAAAAATCTACTATATTTTGGCAAGAATGTTTCTTGATGGAGATTTGGGTTTTGGGACCTAAATTAGTGAGGATAGAACACCACTCACCAATAAGCATTTAACAGAAAAGAATGCTATATCTAGTGTAGTGCTCAACTCTGGAAATAACCTCAAAGTTGGCAGTCCTATGCTTACTGAGAAACTTGGGGGAAAACAAAGAAAGGAGGTTTAAGATGATTTTTGAAACTCAGACCTTAAAGATAATATGAATGAATGAGAAGAAAGAAGAAAGGAAGGAAACTCGGGGTAGGAACAGTGATCACGGTGCTAGAGCTGTTAAGTATGATATGGCCCTGAGCCAGGGTAAGCTACTGGAAAAAAAAAATCATACTGCCTACATAAAGCTCTTTTGTTTGGAAATAAAACATTTTCCTTTCTCTTTGGTTTTCAGACAATTACTTTACTCACATGTATTATTCCTATGAACCTTCATTATATTCAAATAGCTATAGGTTTAAATAAAAATCTAATTTTAATGTAATACCACTCCTAAGCAAGAACAGTCAACCTAAAGCCTGTATAGGAACACAATGAGGTAATCTCCCCAGTAAGTTGAAATCTTGTGGAGTGAATCAAAGACAGACAATTCAGAGACATATGAAGAAAGTGGAACACTTCTTTGTTTCCAAAGCAAATACAGGATTTCAGGAGGAAAGCATCATTTCTATCAAATGCTACTAAGAGTTGAAGGAAAACAATCGGGAAACCATTAAAGTGTAAGCTTCCTGACGAGATATGTTATTTATTTGTGTATTCCATAGAATCCAGCAGAAATCATACCTTAGGTAAAATCTTAAGATGAAGAATGCATTTTTTGCATTTTAAAGGATGATGCTATTATTAAGAATTGTTTCTTTCTTTTTTTCATTTTAAATAAATCTCAAGGCCTAACTTCATCAGTCCATAAGACAGCATTTATATTTATATCTCGTCAATTGATTTTATGCCTGGTCAGTAGTTTCAAAGAGTTGACTTTCACAATTGATTTGGTTATACTTTTACATACCAGGATTTCCATTTAAATATTTCTTCCAAGTTAACACCCAGTAGATCAGAAGATAATTACACATAATGAGCTATTAAATTCTAAACTTAATAGCCTGAAATTAGTTTTTTTTAATATTCTAACTTAATCCCTAAAAATGAGTTTCTCATTTATTGCACAACGTAGATATTTCACTCGTACAAAAGTCTTCACTGCTGTGTCATCAAGTTTAAATGGGAAAGCTAATAACATTTGTGATTATTTTGAATTTGAATACATTCATTTCCATGATGAAACATATGCACACATCTTAGAGTAATGATCCAGTTTTATTAACCTTATTAACCATATTGCCACTTTCTAAATGTTAAGTAATTTTATCAGTCACTATATCCTGATAGGCATGTATTTGCTGATAAAGAGCAAATAAATCTGAATGGCTTGGTTTTAATGTCAAAATCATTCTTCCATACCTGCATCCTCACACCATAAAATGTCAAAATAGAAACGACTCATGTTAATGTCAACACTACTGGGAGCTGTGCCAACAAGACTCATACAAGAACAACAGAGCTATCACAAGTACCATGGAGTTTAATTATGCTATTACAAAATTGTTTGGTTTATATAATACATATACAATAAGGATTCATTTAAGTACCCAAACCTCCTGCTTTTGTTCACAGTTAATGTCCCCTTAGATTTTAAGAGCATAACTTCCTGAAATAAACACATTAGAATTTCTGCCTTTTGGAATTAGAGAGATTACCTTATTGAATCAATCATTAAGGATCAAACATAAGAAGTGATAAAAGTAAAAGAAAAGTCATTTGCTTTCTATTTTAAACTTAGAAAAATATAATTTCCTTTCTAGATAATAAATTTGAGGGCATAATTATAAATACTTGGTTTCTAACACTTTTATGCAAACAAGACTTTCATTTCTAATAAAAGAATGGATTTTTAAAATCAGAATCCTATTTTAGTGACGGTTATATCACAAGAGTCAATTCTGACTATGCCACTAGTGGCTACTATAAATTATAATAATTTAAGAATATATCTTTTCCTTTTCTTTCTTTCTTTTTTTTTTTGGAGACAGAGCCTTAAGCTGTTGCCCTGGGTAGAGTGCTGTGGCATCACAGCTCACAGCAACCTCCAACTTCTGGACTTAAGCGATTCTCTTGCCTCAGCCTCCCAAGTACCTGGGACTACAGGCTATTTTTTTATTGTAGTTACCATTGATGTTTGGCAGGCCCGGGCTAGAATCGAACCCACCAGTTCTGGTGTATGTGGCTGGCACCTTAGCCTCTTGAGCTACAGGCGCAGAGCCAAAGGATATATCTTAGCATATGAAATCTCACAGCATAATTTACTGCATTTAAATTAACAACAGCAATAATAATAATCTACTACATGTCATGTAATATACAGTTGACTATTTCTAATTATTTTATTTACCAAGGAAATTTGGGAATTATTCTCTTCAATTTTACACAGATTGAACTGTAAACCAAAAATAAAATCCTAAGCCTCTCATGGAATGAATAGACCTCCTCTTGGTCAAGGGGACCTCAAAAAAATCTTAACACAAAATTCCCAGCCATGATGGAAAGGTAGGTTAGACAAGTTTCTTTACACCCCTTCACTTCTGGAGTTTAAACATACCAGCATTAATATTAAAATGGAGATAAGACTGATAAAAAAGATTCTTTATGGCAATAAGATACTAAATTGCAAACAAGACATAAGGCCATGCAAGGAAAGATTAAGTCTAGACTTAAAAACCATACAATCTCATTAAGTGGGGTTTTTTAAATTAAGTATAATGTGGCTTACTTTCCAACTTAATTCTGGCATAGCATCACATAGCAGATAGCAGACCCTCTTAAGCATTCCTTTCTACTGACGCAAGTCTTTAAGCAAAGCTTTCTTTCCTTTTTTTTTTTGATAGAGTCTTACTTGGTTGCCTTGGGTAGAGTGCTGTGGCATCATAATTCACAGGAACCTCAAAATGGTTCAAGTCATCCTCTTGCCTCAGCCTCCCAAGTAGCTGGGACTACGGGTACCCATCAATGACCTACTAGTTGTTTTTTTTGTTTCCTATGATATTTTCTAGTAGTGTGTGTGTGGGATGTCTCACCCTTGCTCAGGCTGGTCTCCAATTCCTGAGCTTAAACCATTCACTCACCTTGGCCTCCCAGAGTGCCAGGATCATAGGCTAGGTGTGAGCCACCTCCCCGGCTGGGAAAACATTATTTCTTTAACCAATTGTAAATCAAAGAATCTCTTAACCCACCTGTGACTTGTAAGCCCCCACTTCAAGATGTCCCACCTTTTCAGGTAGAAACAAGGTATAACTCCTATGTATTGATTTATGATTTTACCTATAATCTCTGTCTCCCTACAAATGTATAAAATCAGACTGTAACCGGGCTGCCGTAGGACTACTTAAAGTTACTTGGTTTTATGGTTACCTGGACTATAGTCACTCATTTTCAGCTCAGAATAAACAACTTTAAATTATTTAACAGAGTTTATGTCTGATAATAAAAGAGATGGAATAGCCTGCATCTGCTTTATTCAAAAATCATGCCCTTCTCAGTGAACTCTTCCAAGATCACTTCTTAGATCCTTACTTTGAAATATTTTCATTCTTAGATGCAATCCCATTATATAAGATATCATAATGGGTATTCACACATAAGAAGGGTATACAGTTTTTAAAGATTTAAAAAATTGTAAATCACAAGTAGAATTAAATTTACTTATAAAAGGATGTGAATTGATTTTCCTAAATAAATTTACTTTGGTGAATACACCATTCATTTAAAAACTCAATAGAATTGAAAAATAAGAGTTATAGCAATTTTACATTCTTGTGACATTCTGCTTTATAGTTAAAATGTAGGGCACAAGATGTTTATATTCTGCTTCTGTTTTAGTCTTTATTATGCAAATTATAAATAAAAATCTTTATTTTTCAATGAAAATTAATATAAAAATGATTATTGATTACAAACAAGTGAAATTGTATCAAAGGATATTTGGTGCTGTGTAAGTCTGCTTGGGTGCCATAACAAAATTGCACAGGCTAAGTTACTTAAACATCAGAAATTTATTTTCTCATAATTCTGGAGGCAAGAAGTCTAAGATCGAGAAACCAAAATATCGTGTTTCAGCTGAAGACTCTCCTCCTGGTTTATAGATGGCCATTTGCTCACTGTGACCTCACATAACATTTTCTATGTGCCCTTAGTGAGAGTGAGAGAGGGAGATAGAGTCTCTTCCTCTACTTATAAGTGCTATTAGATTAGACTCATTTAAACGTAATAACCTTCTTAAAAGTCTTATCTCCAAATATAGTCACATTGGGTGTTCATACTTCAAGATTTGAATCTGGAATGAGGTACACGTCAATCCATATTGGCACAAAGGACAAGAAACATTAAGTATAATACTGCCAATATATACACCCATACAAAATTTATGGTAAAATGTAACATTCAATTACATGATTTTTTTTTTCATTTACACTGTATCCGGTATTGTTATGGTCTGAAATGTGCCTCTCCACAACATTTGCACGTTGAAATCCTAAATCACAGTACCTCAGAATGTGACTGTATTTGGAGTTAGGGTATTTAAAAAGGTCATTAACGTAAAATAAAGTCATTAGGGGGGACCCTAATGCAGTTTGGTTGGTTCCTTATAAGAACGTGAAAACTCAATTTGGCTGGTGTTCTAATAAGATGAAATACAAACACATAGAGAGTCGCCAGAGGCATGTGCACACCCAGGAAAGACCATGGGAGAATACTTTTCCTTAGACTGTAAATCCAATAATTCATAAAAATGCTTCTTTTCTATTAACCAGTGTACATTTTCCTACAGTGTGAGATAGATAGATACAGATATATGGTAACATTAAAAATAATATCAAAGTGTGCCTATCTATCCATCTATTTCTCTACCTACCCAAGCCATAATCACATGCTTTAGTTAGCACATCCAGGCTCTTACCTCAGAAAGTCCAAAAGTGAGGAATGTTGCCAATGAAGCTGAAGTACACGTTCTTTGTTATCCATAGGTAATGACTGACTTGAGTTAATTCCAGGTGGGATTTTTCCACACAAATGGATCAGCACATCGTAAATGGTCTTATTGTATTTGGAAAAGTCACTATGTTGGGAGATTTTTTTGGTTGATGAGGCTGATGAGTAGAATTGTATTTTATATACATCCCTATGAGAAGAAGACTTTAATTTAAATATGACACACCCCTGGTGATGGGCTCAACTACAACTTGAATTTTACCTTAGAAATGCAAACAATGGAACCTAATCATATGCACCCTCATACTAATCTGAAATGAAAATACATAAAAAATAAAATAAAGAAAAATTTTTTAAAAGTCTCAAAATGTCATGGGAAAATATGTTCAATCCAATAATTAAATAAAATTATATTAAAATTAACTAAGAAATTCCAAAATACAGTTCAGCTGCCATTTGTTAGTCAAAATTAGATTTTTAAAATATTCCCTGATATTTCCTATATCTTGTTTAAACACACATTATTGTCTAATGTTGCAATTGTCAAGTCAAAGTATTGGATTGTGAATAGACTGAATTTGGAGAAAGAGAATAAGGATTGAACTCTGAACCCATTACCTCCTAGCTATTTGATTATGGCAAGTTATTTATATTCAGAGTTCAATTTTGTATTCTGTGAATTGGAAATAATGTCTATTATAATTTACAAGATAAACTTCAAACATTCATAACACATGTACATACAACAATAACTTTATGTGCATTTTCCCAATACTTGCAATTTAATGGTAAGTAAAGCATAACTTGTACATTGGTTTAATAAGTCAGAATTTTCCCTTTAAAGATAAAATCCACGGATGTTATAATTTTTTCTATTGTTTAAATAAGACACTGCAATATTTTCTCCATAGTACCACTGCACCATTGTGATGCCTGATAGTTTTTGAATGGACTAAAAATTCCAACCTATTCCTGTTGTCTTATAATTTATCAAATATCTTATACTATACTGTCTAATTGGCTGTTGGCAATGAAAGTCACACATGTACCACTGGCTTAGACTGACAAATTAAAAGTATCCAATGGGCCATTTTGAATAGCATTCTCTAGTTTGGTACGTAGGAAGTTAATATAGCATAATACAGGAGAAAGTACATTGTATTGTATAAAGGGTAGACTATCAATGTTCAAAACCTGGCTTTGCCATGTACTGTGTGACCTTATAGAGGTTACTTAAGCTTTCTGCTCCTCAGCTTCCTCATAAGTAATGGATATAATAGCTCTCTTATATCCTTACAGTTACTGGCAAAAAAAAAATCAAGAAAACCAACATCATCATAGGCTAAGATGAATGCAAATAAAAATAAACAATAAAGAATAAAAATAAGACACATAGGAAACCCAGATGCCATAGTTGTAGGACACAAACTTAAACTGGCATAAAAGGAGACAGACAGAATGGGACAATCAAATAATTGGAAGGGATATTACCTGAAAACTTCTAAAATTACCAATAAAAAATCAAGCCACACATGAAATAATTGCTATGAATGCTAACAAAAATAATTACAGAGAAGACTACTGTAGGTACATCATAGCAAATCTTCTGAAAACAAAGCAACAAAAGAGAAAATCTTAAAGGACTCCAACAAAAGAAAATACCTTAAATGCGGTAACCCACAGAATTTCTTAATAGAAACAGTAGAAGGAAATGATTACTCTTCAATATGCCAAAAGGAAAAACTTTTTCATAGTTTGGTATGGCGTGAAGCATTGTGTTTACATGTACTGCTATGTTGCAGTAGACACTTCCTGTTTTCCTACAACCATATGAAATGAGATGCTTCACTTGTTTTGAAGGTATGTATAATTTCAAGTTTCAAATTACTTTTGTGTTATGGCAAATCATTATTCTGCAGAGAATTTCATTAAAAAAATAACAAAATTGGGTATGGTTTCAGATTGTAGCCAATGGGGTGTAAGCAGCTGTACTGTGGCATAGCCTCAAAAAATGGGATAGAGGAAATCGAGCACAATTGAACAGTGAAAATGTGTACAGTTTGTTGGATGAAGTACCAAGTGATGATGAGTCATGTGTTCAAAAGTGATAATGAAGGTGAATTTGAAAATGAAACAGGTGAAACAGAAGATTTAGAAGGAGCTATAGTACACTAGGACGTGCAAGTGTCAACATGTGAAATAATGAATTTGCAGGAAATGTGGAAACAGGTTACGCCACTGAACACTGCCTCTGAATTTTCATAAGAAGTTGGGACAAAGATTCCTGAAGGAATAACATTACTGCAAGAGGTTTTTGAGTGCTTTTTTTTTTTTTTTGAGACAGAGTATCACTATGTTGCCTTCAGTAGAGAGTGATGTACCATCACAGCTCACAGCAACCTCAAACTCTTGGACTTAAGCAATTCTTTTGCCTCAGCCTCCCAAGTAGCTGAGACTACAGGCGCCCACGACAACGCCTGGATATTTTTTTGTTGCAGTTGTCATTGTTATTTAATTGGCGCAGGCCAGTTTTGAAACCATCAGTCTTGGTGTATATGGCTGGCTCCATAACCACTGTGCTACAGGTGCTAAGCCAGAGTGCTTATTTTCCTCAGAAATTACTGGACATCGCAGTGATTATGCCAGAGTTATTTTCAAGGGCTAAATCCAGAGGAGGCAATGAACCTCAAAGATTTTCAATGAAGTTCAAAATTGTTAATTACAGGCCCTCTAGGGACACAACTAGGTTCCCCCAAGAATAGAATATCAGTAACTTGCATCAACAAGTTCAACCTGTATGTTCCTCAAGAGAAACAATTAGACAAAGCTATGCATAAGACTGTTCAGGGAATATCCAGAGGTGTGCATTGTGCAGTACAGCTAAAAATCTACACTATACAAATTAGTCATGTCAGACTCTGTGTGAGTAAGAACAAGAATTGTTTTTCTAACTATCACCAAAAAGTGAGCAATACCTGGTTTCCCAGTGGTTTTAACGTGGAACCACATGCAAACATTGATTATGCAAAAATATTTTTGCTAAAAAACTTTGTAAACATATTCCATAACTATATAAATTTAAGATTAAAATAAAATACAATAATAAAATGCATTTACTTCTTGGTAATCAAAGGGTTAATAAAGGACATTCTAACGGGAGTTTCACATATGTAAATCAATAAATGTGATTCACCACATAAACAGAAGTAAAACCAAAGACAATATGATCATCTCAATAAATGCAGAGGAAGCATTTGACAAAATCCAGCACCCTTTCATTACAAAAACCCTCAAAAAACTAGGCATAGAGGGAAAATATCTCAAACTTTTTAAATGCCACATATGACAAACCCACAGCCAGCATCATACTGAATGGAGAAAAGTTGAAAGCATTTCTCCTAAGAACTGAAAAAAGACAAGGGTGCCCACTACGACCACTTCTATTACACACAGTGCTGGAAGTCCTAGCCAGAGCAATCAGAAATAAAGGGTATCCAAATTGGGAAAAAGGATGTCAAACTATTACTTTTCACTGATGATAACATTTTATATTTAGAAAATCCCAAAGATTCTATCAAGAGATTATTGTAATTGAGAAATAAATTAATTAAAATTTCAGGTTACAAAAATCAACACATGCAAATCAGTAGCGTTTTTTAATAACAATCAAGCTGAGAGTCAAACACTCAATACCATTCACAATAGCCACAAAGAAAATAAAATACCTAAGGGTATACTTAACAAAGAGGTGAGGGAGCTCTAGAAGGAGAACTATGAAATCCTGAGGAAAGTAATCATGGATGGCACAAACAATCAGAAAACATATCATGCTCATAGATCAGTAGAATCAATATTGCTAAATGTCCATGCTGCCCAAAGGGATTTACAGATTCAATGCAATCCCCATCAAAATACCATTTAAGATATTAAATTATTTTAAGATTCTTTTTCAATTTTTAGAGTCCCTCTATTTTGGAAACTATAAATATACTCATGCAGAAGGTTCAGTGTATTTATGATTTATCTTTCCAAATAAAGAAGCCACCTACCACTATCATCAGTAAGTAGTAAAATGGTTAAGGGAGGAAACTATTTTGAAAATAAGAATTATAAAATATTTTATTCTCACATTAATGGGTAGAAGTGGAAAGAATTCAAGGCACTCTAATCAGTTTTTATAACCACTTTCATTTTAACTCAGTCTAAAGACAAGTTTTCATGACTTTGTTGGACACTGTTAACAGTATGAATGGGAAGGATACCCAGAAATGGAGGTGACACTTTATTTTCACATTAAATTTATCACTGAGATTGCCAGCAGCTCAAGTGGCAAAGTCAAAAGCACGATAAATATATATATATTTGTTTTTCTTTTTATCAAATGTTTGGATATCAAGCTTGGGAAAAATCCTTCAAAGAAAAATGAAATATAATTAATGAAATATAATTTGGAAAAGTGCTGTCTTAGAAAAGATGATATTTTTTTTCCTTGAGGCAATCTCACTTCACTGCTCGGGGTAGAGTTCCATGGTGTCATAGCTCACAGCAACTTCAAACTCCTGGGCTTAAGTGATCGTCTTGGCTCAGACTCCCCAAAAGCTAAGACTACAGGCGCCGCCACAATGTCCTGACTAGTTTATCTATTTTTAGTAGATATGGGGTCTCACTCTTGCTCAGGCTAGCCTCGAACTCCTGAGCTCAAGCAATTCACCTGCCTTGGTCTCTCAAGAGTGCTAGGATTACAGGCATGAGCAACCGGTCCCAGCCCAGAGGGATAAATTTTAAATGGACTCTTTACTGCCAAACAGAAGGAGGCTTGGTGAATACAATTAATGAAATCAGAAATATATAACACTATCAATATAATTAATATAATAAATTAAATTTAATAATATTATAGCTAACATTTACTGAACATTTACTAGTTTCTAAGGTCTGTTCTGATGTGACTTATAAGTATTACCTCTTAAACATTACAACTGTAAAGGTAGGCATTAAGATTATCTTTTTTTTTTCTTTTTTGCAGTTTTAGCTGGGGTCAGACTTGAACCCGCCACCTCTGGTATATGGGGCTGGCGCCCTACTCCTTGAGCCACAGGCACCGCCCATTATTATCATCTTTTTACAGATAAGAAAATGGATGCACACAGAAAATATTTTCCTCATTTTAGATGCTCTTATTACGAATGGTAAAACATTCCACTAGTGGATTTTCTGTGATTTCTATATAGTTATACTGAATGGGAGGTTCTAGGATGGAAGGATTAGCTTTGAAACAATTTGAACCCTATCCCAATTCCCTGACTGGTATTCTAGGTATGTTGTAGTTGCAGGAAGATACATGCTAGAGTGGAATCCTGGAGTAACACCTATATGCACTGCAATGACTTCATTCAGATGAAGTGGGATTTCCAGTATGATTCAATTCTAGTATTAGTTTCTCAGAGATCTCCCCAGTGCTATTTAGAGAAAATGATATTCCCACAGTCCACCAGTTCACCCAAACTGACATGAGTAGACTATAATGTTTAGTAAATTTTTTTATGATCTCTGAAACATACATTGTGTTTTCTTTTTTAAATTATAAATTGTATTTTCTTATTTTAGTCAATGGCTATTTCCATCTTTTGGTGATTTGGGAAAGAGCTAAAAAGAAATTATATCGGCTCGGCGCCTGTGGCTCAATTGGCTAAGGCGCCAGCCATGTACACCTAAGGTGGCGGGTTCGAATCCCCAGCCTGGGCCCACCAAACAACAATGATGGCTGCAACCAAAAACGGCCGGGCGTTGTGGAGGGCGCCTGTGGTCCCAGCTACTTGGGAGGCGGAGGCAGGAGACTCGCTTGAGCCCAGGAGTTGGAGGTTGCTATGAGCTGTGATACTACAGCACTCTACCCAGGGGGACAGCTTGAGGCTCCTGTCACAAAAAAAAAAAAAAAAAAAGAAGGAATTTTATGGCATGTGAATTATATATTCATACATCTGTTTAAAAAAAGATGAGGCCAGGTGCAGTGGCTCATGCCTATAATCCCAGCACTTGGAAGGCTGAGGTGGGTAGATTTCCTGAGCTCACAAATTGAAGACCAGCCTGAGCCATAGCAAGACCACATCTCTAAAAAAATATAGCCAGGCATTGTGGCGAGTGCCTGTAGTCCCAGCTACTTGGGAGGCTGAGGCAAGAGGATCACTTGAACCCAAGAGTTTGAGGTTGCTGTGAACTAAGACGCCATGGCCCTCTACTGAGTGTGACCAAGTGAGACTCTGTCTCAAAAAATGAAAAAAGGAGATGGACACAAAAGTGTATGTACTGTGTGGTTCCACTTACATCAAGTTCTAGAACAGGTCAATAACCCATGATAATAGTAGTGAAAAGTGGTGGGAGTGGGGAAGGTTGCCTGGGAAGGTAACAGAAATGTCATGTATGTTGCTAGTGGTTCCCTCATGGGCAGATGCAGTCAGCAACATTCATCAAACTGAAAAAAGGAAGGAGGAAAGAAATGGGCCCCCATCTCTTCCCTTTTTGTCCCCTATGTTTGCTGTAATTCAAAAAATACCTTTTTTTTTAATTTTTTTCTATTTTAATGGCTCTGAGTCATCTCTCTACCTGTTAATATGCCCTTAACACCTCTCCACTGACAAGGACCCCAGCCAGCCGCTTGTGTCCCAGCTGCTACCACACCCATGCTCAGCTCTTCTTGGGAAGCCACCCAAAGCCATCATTGTGCACATAATTTAATGGCTTTAGAGAACTAAAAGCATAGTTCTTCCTCCACAAATTGACGGGGAATCTGGAGAATCTGTTCTACCAGATATTTAATTAGCGTGATAAACTTAGTCATTGTGAGACCATGGGGTTTGCCATTTCCCCTCCCAAGAGGAAGTGCCTTTATGTATGTGAAACTTCTTGACACACAATGAAGGTATTTTTGGATGGCAGAGGGCATTGGGGAAGCCGTGCAGATTACCTAAGGCAAACAGTACTTGGTGTCTTTATACACCGTGGGGGATCTGTGGGCACAGAAACGAGTCCCACACTGGAGGCAGACAAGCCACTGCTGCTTATCAGAGATCGTTGCCTTTCTCTTGTGTGCGATGCAGGAGCTGGTCAGACTGACCATCGAGAAGCAGGGGCGTCCGTCGCCAACGAGCCCAGTGAAGCCCAGTTCCCCGGCCGGCAAGCCTGACGGGTAAGTGCTGACCAACCGTCATGTGGTGGAGTCACATTTGGTGGCAGAGCCTACACTTGAGAAAAGTTGGTGCCAGGTGGGCAGCAGCTGGGAGGCTGCCTGAGGCCCACATTCTGATTTCAGTAGTAAGTTTAGGGTGAACACTTCACACGGCCTCGAAGTATCACCTCCTCCCAGGTTTAGCATTCTGCGTGATTGTTTCTGAGGAGTGTGAGGGTGTCCAGGGACATTCACCCGTTCTTTTCTTGAATGACTTCACTTTGTTTGAATGTGGAGCATCTGACTTGAGAGCACACCTGCTTGATGAAGGGAGTAAACCACAGGCGACATGGACAGTTGTGACAACTCACCTCTTCTATATTGTGCCCTGGTAGAATGTAGAACATGAATGTGGAGCATTATCAAGGGCCTTCAGATCACCTGTAGATGAGGACACAGAGGTGCAGAGGTGGGGGACACGGCCAAGCTCCAGAGGTCTGTTAGTGATCAGACCACACTTGAACTCCCAGGGCCCTGTGTCCAGGGCATCTGTCCTCAGCCCCTGCCTTAATTAAATGTTAACCCTCTGGGGACCTGTATGTGCTCTGTCCCAACCACAGCCTCCTTAACTCTGAGCTCTTTTCCATCCTCCAGTCCATCTGAGCTCCCCCTGTCAGACCGAGAGATGGAGATCCTAACCAAGACGGCGGGGGTGTCACAGCCCGCCGAGCCCCTCCCAGATGCCACGGATGAAGAGGTGGCACCCCCCAAGCCCCCATTGCCCGGTATTCGGGTGGTTGATAACAGGTAATGATTTGCCTGTTTTTCTAGTGCCCCTCCCTTCATGACTGGATGTGAGGGACGCAGGGTAGAGTGAGCAGGAAGGGGTGGGGCAGGCTCTGGAGGCTGGGCCTTCCTCAGGAGGGGCATTTCCTGGGGTGGCAGGCCTCCACCCGACCCTCCCCTGTTATGCTGTCTGGGTTCTTCTATAGGCTTGCCCAGTGAAACCAGCTATGATTTATTATGAAAGAAAAAGAAAAGATTATTCTTTTTTGTTCTTTTGGTATTTATGGGTTTTATTTTGGCAGAAGGGGGATGGGCAGGAGTTGAAGTAATGAAAAGAGGGTGTAGAGAGTCTGGTGATACAAGAACCCCACGTCCAGTATCTCCTATGGCACTAAAGCGCTTCTGTGTGCATGGCTTGGTCTGCCTGGATGTTCTGTCTGTTTCAGTCCCCCACCAGCATTGCCACCCAAGAAAAGACAGTCGGCACCTTCCCCTACCCGAGTGGCTGTGGTGGCCCCCATGAGTCGAGCCACCAGTGGCTCCAGTTTGCCTGTTGGGATTAATAGGCAGGTAATGCACCCCTCCCTGTGTGGAAAAGTGGAAGGAGGGTTTGGGTTAGGGGATTGGGCACCTGAAGCTAAAAGAAAAGTGGTCTTCAGGCCCTGGTGTTCCACCAGGTGGAGAAGGTGGAAGGTCTGAGGGCTTGGAGGCCACCCAGGCGTCCTTCCTATACCAGGAAATGGTAGAAATTCTTATATGGGGTAGAGGGGCCGGTGTGGGGAGGCTAGAGGCAAAGGGATGTCTCCTGGGGACATATTAGCCCAGCTCACGGCTCTCCCTGGCCACACCGCAGACATCCCAGTGGCTGCTTTCTTTCTCATCTGTGGTGTTTGGCGGTATTTCCTTCTCTAGGTAAACGTACTGATCGCCCATCCTCAGTCTCTCATTTCTCAGGAGTAACTAGATGTGTTTTTACTTTTCCACACAAGGATTTTGATGTTGACTGTTACGCACAGCGACGACTGTCAGGAGGCAGCCACTCCTACGGCGGGGAGTCGCCCCGCCTCTCCCCCTGCAGCAGCATCGGCAAGCTCAGCAAGTCAGACGAGCAGCTGTCCTCTCTGGACAGGGACAGTGGTCAGTGCTCCCGGAACACAAGCTGTGAAACACTCGGTGAGCACCAGCATCCCCTCTGCCTCCTCTGTCAGTGGCTGCTTTGGGGTCACAGTGTCCTAGGTTTGAGTCCTATGTAATGCCAGTCTTAGACTCCATGACTTTTGGCTAAGTCATTTAAAATCTGAGCCTCGGCTTGGCGCCTGTAGCTTAAGCGGCTAAGGCGCCAGCCACATACACAGACCTGCCGGGTTCAAATCCAGCCTGGGCCTGCCAAACAAAAATGATTACTATAACCAAAAAATAGCCAGGTATTGTGGCTGGTGCCTGTAGTCCCAGCTACTTGGGAAGCTGAGGCAAGAGAATCACTTAAGCCCAGGGGTTGGAGGTTGCTGTGAGCTGTGATGCCACAACACTCTACCCAAGGCGACAGCGTGAGGCTCTGTCTCAAAAATAAATAAAATAAAATCTAAGCCTCTATTCCCTCGCCTGCAAAATGAGGATTAACAATATCTGCCTCTCAAGAAGGTTGAACGTTGAAATGAAGTAAGGATGTGAAGCCACGTTGTTACCTTAATCAGCATATAACTTGGTGTTCTTTGCCAAAATCAGAGTCTTCTGTGCTTAGAGCTTTAAAGGAAGGGGGTCCCCTGACAGAGTTTGAAGGCAAGTGAGCCAGAGCTGAGCCATGCTCCAAGCCTTTCTGGGGTCAGTGCTGGACCTGTGCTGTGTGGGTCCATTCTAGTCAACAGGGCCGCTGGGCAGGGCGTGAGGAGCAGCAGACTGTGGGCATCCCATAACCTGGATATTTTCACTTCAGAGAATGTATCCTAAGAAGAGAATCAAGATTTCTTCCCAGGGCTTTATCCTTAGTGTTAGTAGGAGTAGGAATCACTGGAGCCACTCTAAATACTCCTTGGCAGGAAATCCAGTGACTTAACGTACATTCACTTGGTGGAATAGTCTATAGCTATTATGAACTACTTAGGATAACGATTGTTTTGTCATTGTTTGGCAGACCCAAGCCAGGTTTGAACCTGCCAGCCCCAGTGTATGTGCTGGCACCCTAGCTGCTGAGCTACATGTGCTGAGCTTCTCAGTTGGGTTTTCTAAAAAAGGAATTCTAGAGGGCAAAAAAATAAAGACTTAATAAAATAACATCAAAATGGCTCGGCACCCATAGCACAGTGGTTATAGCGCCAGCCACATACACCAAGGGTGGTGGGTTTGAACCCGGCCCGGGCCAGCTAATAACAATGACAACTGCAACAAAAAAATAGCTGGACATGTGGCGGGTACCTGTAGTCCCAGCTACTTGGGAGGCTGAGGCGGAAGAATCACTTGAGCCCAGGAGTTTGAGGTTGCTGTGAGCTGTGATGCCACAGCACTCTACCAAGGGCAAGGTAGTGAGACTCTGTCTCAAAAACAACAACAAATCATTACATAATTACTGCAGAAAACATGGCAAACTTTATTAAGAAAATAAAAAATCACTCCCATAATCTGTAATCCCTATTTACATTTTTAAAGATTACGTAATGTTTTTGTTTGGTTTTGGGGGAGTTGAGATAGGGTCTTACTTTGTCACCCAGAGGGTTGAGTGCCTTGGGGCCTCATAACTCACAGCAACCTCTAACTTCTAGAATCAAGCAATCCTCCTGCCTCAGCCTCCCAAGTAGCTGGGACTACAGATATCTGCCACAACACCCAGCTAGTTCTTCTACTTTTTTTTTTTTTTGAGACAGAATCCTACTCTGTCACCCTTAGTAGAGTGCTATGACATCACAGCTCACAGCAACCTCCAACTCTTGGGCTTAAGCAATTCTCTTGCCTCAGCCTGCCGAGTAGCTGGGACTACAGATGCCCGCCACAACGCCCGGCTATTTTTTGTTACAGTTACCACTGCTGTTTTAGCTGGCTGGGGTGGGCTCAAACCTGCCACACTCAGTATATGGGGCTGGTGCCCTACCTATTGAGCTACAGGCGCCACCCAGTTCTTCTATTTGTAATAGAGATGGGGTCTTGCTGTTGCTGAGGCTGGTCACAAACTCCTGAGCTCAAGGGATCAATGCACCTCAGCCTCTCAGAGTGCTAGGATTACAGGCCTGAGCCACTACACTCAGCTATGTAGTTTGTTTTTAAGGAAGAAATTTTAAATATATAGGCAAGTATAAAGAATGGTATAGCAAACAGCCATATTTCCATCTGTTTTACTTTTATAATCAGGGAAAGGAATGAAAGATACATAAAATAAAACGTGGAGACAGATTTTTGTCATGTTCTCGTGAGACTGGATAAAGCAAGAAGGGTGGGACCGAATGTCTCTGGGGCCTTGCAGCTGACAGGTATTTCTTCCCTGTTGCAAATGCAGATCACTACGATCCTGACTATGAATTCCTGCAGCAAGACCTCTCAAACGTAGACCAGATACCTCAGCAAGTGGCCTGTAACCTTAGCCCATTGCCAGAATCCTTGGGGGAGTCTGGGTCTCCCTTTCTTAGCCATCCTTTCCAGCTGCCTCTTGACAGCTGTCCCCAACCAGAGGGGCCCTTGGCCCCAGGACAGCAGACAGACGTGCCACCTGCTCTCCCGGAGAAGAAGCGCAGAAGCGCAGCCTCCCAGACCATGGACAGCTCTGGCTGCAGGGTGTCCTATGAGCGGCACCCCTCACAGTACGACAACATCTCCGAGGATGACCTACAGAACCCAGCCCCACTCCAGCCCATCCCCTATACGCCCTTTGCTGCTATTCTCCCTTTTCAGCAAGGAGGTTCCTCAGCTCCTGTTGAATTTGTGGGCGATTTTACTGCTCCTGAATCAGCAGGTGACCCAGAAAAACCACCTCCTCTACCAGAGAAGAAAAACAAACACAGTAAGTTTTTGTTGAGCTGTGGTTGGGAAGCGTGTTTTATCACCTAAAATGGTGATGTGTTTTATTTAGGTATTAGACTTAAGGTCAGACCAATGGCCTTGTTCATAAAAGCAGGGACCATGGGTAGGTGGACACTTGTGGGAGCCTGGCTTTGCCATTGTTGGTGATTGTTTTTAAAGCCTGATCAGGCTTGGCGCCTGTGGCTCAATCGGCTAAGGCGCCAGCCACATACACCTAAGGTGGCGGGTTCGAATCCCCAGCCCGGGCCCGCCAAACAACAATGATGGCTGCAACCAAAAAATGGCCGCACGTTGTGGCGGGCGCCTGTGGTCCCAGCTACTTGGGAGGCGGAGGCAGGAGACTCGCTTGAGCCCAGGAGTTGGAGGTTGCTATGAGCTGTGATGCCATGGCACTCTACCCAGGGAGATAGCTTGAGGCTCTGTCTCAAAAA